>CAUYLG010051715.1:0-60696 GCA_963573385.1 Cacajao melanocephalus | reverse complement strand
GAGTGAATAACCAAATTAATGACTAAGAGGAAATAATCAAAGAACTATGAATGATGGACCACAGGTGATGGGCTACCAGAATTTGGTGAACCTCAATCAAATTCTGGCTATGTGTTCATTTATTCACCTGGCATTAATGGAGCATCTGCCACATGTAAAACATCATGGTAGACCCCAGGAATCTAAACACAGTCCCTGTCCTCATACAACTTACAGTCTAGTGAAGGAGTCAGACAAAAAAATTGAGGAATTACCAAGATAATATAATGGGATGAATATTATGGCAGAGAACATGTGGGAAGCTGCTCAGAACATCACTTATCCCAGAGCATCTGGGAAGGCTTCCTGGAAGAGGCGACATCTAAACTGTGAAAGGCAGGACTGATGAGTACAGGGTAGGGAGTGTGAGTGAGACTGGCAGAGGGAACAATGTGTGCAAAGGGCAAGGAGCAAAGTTCTATCGGGGTGCAGAGCACTAGGAGCAGTAGATGAAGCAGAAGAGGAAGACAGAAGCCAGATATTTCAGGCCTTGTAGGTGCCAAAGGAGTTCAGGCTCTGCCCTAAAACGGGAGGAATCTCTTGCAAGGTGTCAAACAGGGAGAGCCCAGCTGAGAATGCAGGAAGACTATTAATTGAAAAATGTGGATCAAAATTTCTCCTGTTAATGCAGAAAGATTATTTTCTTCTGATGCTTTCCCATAAATAACACTGCGCTACATCTATAAATCACCTGGGAAATTTAAAAGCAGGAAACCTTGTGCTGCTTTTCTTGGCTATGAAAATCCAAGAAAGCAAACACAGAATTCGCCTCCTAGCCTGAAATGTAAAGTTTCTCATTGATCAAGTTGAAATTGTCCTATTTCCTTTTTGACTAAAAAATGACTCCATTTCATATTTATAACCCATAAAGTTAAAAGTTCAGAAATCAAAGCTCATGCCTGTTAAAATAATAATACGCTTCATTGAAGAAAAATAACCAGAATGCCAAAGTTTATTCTCTCAGTTAAATAATACATTTTCTAGTGTGGCTCGTCTCAGAAATAGTTCTCAAGTATTCACAATAGGCTATGATGAACCTATTGGAGGGAGTATAGTTCACATGGTAAATAAATAACTTAGGGAAAAACAGTTTTAAAATTGCCGTTTGATTTTCTGATGTGGCTGCAAAAGTAAACAGAAAAAAGAGAAGAAATCACTGCTTAAGGGTATAGCAGGTTCGTCTCCAAAGGAAATCTACAACTACCTATTCTGCAGCCCGCAGACTTCATTTATTCCACAGGATGATGTAAATAACAATCGGGGGTGTGGGAGGGGCCGGTGCATCCTTCAGGTACCATGGATAGGGAAAGTGCAGCTCAGGAAGTTGAGTTCACTCCTGGAGAGCAGCAAGGTGCTTGTCACTAGAAGAGCCAAAGAAAGGGGGTCCAGGCAGAAGGAGCAGCAGTGCCAAGACTCAGAGGTGGGAAAAGGCTTAATAGAAAGAAAAGCAAACAAGCAGGTTGGCATTCCCACGGTTGTCCCTGATTTCCTGTGGGAATGTCTGCCTGCTGCGTGCTTCTCATGTACCCTGTCTGGTCCTTGCGTCTTCTTCCTGAAGCGGAAGGGGGGCCCCAAGGCTTTTCAGAAGCTGCCTCCTTGCCTGGTTTGCTGGCTCTTCTGTCGCCCTTCCCTGAACTCCTCCCTGACCCCTCCCCTCTCTAGCCTGCCCTCCTGCAGATGATGCCCTGGCTGTCAGGGAGATGAAGTTAGCCACAGGCACATACATGTTTTAAAAACCAGCCTTTTAAGGAAACCATATCTCTAAACAAACACTCAAAGGCCCCCGCCTCTTGTCCCTAAGGGAGGCAGCACCCAGGCCAGGTCAGGAATTCCGGGCATGTGGAAAGGGCCCTGAATGGAGGGGAAGCAAGTTGCTCGTCCAGACCTCCTCCCTGCAGAGGGCCTCGCCCCAGGCCTGAGAACCAACCCTGACTCCTCCGGGCCCCAGGGCTGCTCTGCTGGTCCCAGGCCACTGGGGGCCAGGAAAATGGCTGGAGTCATTCCCTGGGCGCCTGGCAAGAACATGGCATCTGTTGTTTTTTTTTTTCTTTTAATATTAACCTTTTTATTTTTACTTCTTTTCTTTCTTTTTTTAGAGATAGGGTCTCTTTCTGTCACCCAGGCTGGAACATAGTGGCGTGATCATGGCTCACCACAGCCTCCGTTTCCCAATCTCAAGTGATCCTACCACCTCGGCCTCCTGAATAGTTGGGACTACAAGCGTATGCCGCCATGCCTGGCTAATGTTTTTTGCTTTTTTGTTTTTTGGTTTTTTTTTTTTGGTAGAGATGGGGTCTCATGTTGCCCAGGCTGGTTTCAAACTCCTGGGTTCAAGTGAGCATGTCACCTTGGCCTCCCAAAGTGCTGAGATTATAGCTGTGAGCCACTGTGCCCAGCCTATTTTTACTTTTTATTTCAAAACATACATATAAAATAATGTACATAACATACACACATTTAAAAGATTATGTTAAATCATAACAAGCCCCGTTCAGGGAAGTTTCTTCCTCATTCCAGTGGCCAGGGTAGCTCACAGTCACCGCTCCTTTCAAAGCTGGAGGCACTGCAGCCGTGGGCAGGTGGGCATCTGTGCCCTGTCGACCTGCTGATAGCATAGATGTGGTCACCAGCCCTCTGCATGTCAGGATTCTAACTAGGAAAACTCAGTGACGCAAAAAGCAAGACTCCGTCTCAAAAAAAAAAAAAAAAAAAGAAACCCAGCCTAAGAAATATTCCCAATGCCTTCCAAGTCCAAGCTTGGCCTGCCCCGTGGCTGCTCCACATCCTCCTAGCCAGGTTACCCTCTGGGCTCCACATTTTCCTGTGGAAGCCCACGGCCCAGAGACCCAGGAACATGCTTGTAGTAGAAAAAGGGGAGGGGTCGTAAGCTTGTCGCTGCAAGGGAGTGCACGGCCCGGGGAAACCTCGTGGTGTCTCAGGGAAAGGGATCCGAAAGCCCCTGAGGAGATCTAGACTTGGCTGGATGATTCCGAGGGAAACCAAGAAAGCAAGCCCATTCTGGACTGAGAGCCTGGACAGTCAATAGTTCTGATCTTGGAGGCAGGAGGGTTAAAACCGCGCTGGCATTGTCTCTGGTGAGTGAACCACTCTCACTCAGAAAGGCAGTGGAGAGGAGGGGCTGTCACCAGGGCTTACTCACCGCTGGGGTCTCACTGTTGGCCTGCTCTGTGTCTATGCGTGTGGTTGTGGTTTCCTGGAAACGTTATCTATCTGTGAGCACAATGTGTCATTACCCAGTGCTAATCATTTTGTCACTTTCCTTTATAGTTTGCATGCATAGTATCTTGTAGATATATAGGTGGCTAAATGATATGCTGCTTGTCATCACCACCACTACCCCCCACTGCCACTACAACAACCCCACCACCTCCATTACCACGGCTACACCCTCACACCCACAGAGGTGGTGGCGTGGGAGGCCACTTGTGCTCTTGCTGTTTCATGTGTGGGGTGTGCATCTGTGTGTGCCGGGGTGGCTATGGGGGGAGGGAGAGAGGCTATTTAGAGAGTTTCAGGCTGAGCAGCACTGAGGAGCTAAGAAGTTGGCTGCAAAGATCGTTGAGTACCTATTGTGGTCCTCAGTCTCTCTCTCCTTACTCCTAGATCTCGCTGAAGATGATGGCTGGGTGACCAAAGAAGAATGGGATCAAGGGCCAGAAAGTAGCATCAGGCTCAGAGCTGGAATCAGTGCTGGCACCGGGAGGCCAGGCAGCAGGAGCCTCTGACCCACCTTGTTCCTGCTGTCTTGGAGACCCTCTCTCTTGGCAGCTTATCATGTGGCTTCAAACAACTGTGCCTCTCTGAGCCTCAGTTTCTTCATCTATGAAATGGGAATAAGAGGAAGCAGCCTCAAGTGACTGTGGGAGGTTTAAGTAAATGTAGGTGCTGTGCAAGTGGCTAACATGCAGTTGTAGCTCAATGAATGTGAGTTCCTTGTCCTCCTCTGGGGGTGGTCTAAAATCACAGGGTAGTGGGTGGCAGGTAGCAATAGGTGAGACAATGGGGCGCCATGCCCTGGCTGCAAAATGCTAACCCCTGATCCTGGACAGGGAACAGGCAGCTTCGGGGAAGGGGCTAACTTTTTGTCCAGGCTGCCCTTGAATGTCCTCTGCCCATGCGGCCCCAGCTATATGGAGGGACCCCAGAGTGGGGCATGGGCTGGGAGGAGATGGGGGAGGCTGAAAGACCAGGAGAGGGAAGTGAGTCATGGTAGGGAAGAGGAGAAAAGACAGGAAGGAAGAACACACAGGAAGAAAAGAGGGAGAGAGGGATATGATGGGAGGAAGGACGATAGGCGGGGAGGGAAGAGAGGACGAGAGGGGAGGGGAAGGAAGGGGAGCGGACGGGACGGGAGGACAGGGGAGGGGACGGGAGGAGAGGACTGGAGGGAGGTAGTAGAGGCAGCAAATAATGGGAGGGAGGAAAGAAGGAAGGAAGGAAGGGAGGGAAGAAATTAAAGGAAGGAAGGAAAGAATTAAAGGAAGGATGGGAGGGAAGGAAGAGAAGGAAGGAGGGAAAGAATTAAAGGAAGGAAGGAGGGAAGGAATTAAAGAAAGGAAAGGAGGGAAAGAGGGAAGGGAGGGAGGAGAGAGGGAAGGAAAGAAGGGAGGAGGGAGGGAGGAAAGGAAGGAAGGGAGGGAGGAGGGAAGGAAGGGAGGGAAGGAAGAGAGGGAGATGGGGAGACACTTGCAGCTCAGTACCTGGCAGAAGGAGATAAACAAAGTCCGGGGCCAGCACTGCCCATGTCCAGCCACCAGCACAGGCCTGGGGGGAGGTGACTGGGCCGGTTGGCCTTGCCAACTGCTTAACAACGCCCTTCCTCCCCCTGCCACCCCAGTGTGATCCGGACAACCTGCCACCCTGTCTGCTGGGAACAATAGGGAACTGTCTGAAGCTGTGTCACTGGCTGCCTCTCCCAAAAGAAGGTGACAGCAACGTCTCCCTGCCATGGGCCTCAGAGCCAGCTGCTAGCCCTGCAAAGCCATGGGGGCGGGGAGCTAAAGCTGGGCCTCCCTCTGTAACGGCTCCCCCTTGGAGCCCCTCCACGCCCACCTCCTCCTTTTATTTCTTCCAGTCCTCAGCTTCCTCAGGCTGATCTCCCCAGGGTCCCCTGACATTTGGCCCTGCTCCCCGCTGCTATCTGCTCATCATGTTGGGGGCAGGTGATGGGAAAGAGCAGCAGAGACAGAACTGGGGAGTCAGGACTTGGAGTTTCAGTCCTGCCTTTGTCACTGTGGTACAGATGGCCAGCTGTCTCTCATCGTCTATTCTTCCCTCTTTCTGATAAACGGCACCCCTAATCTGGGGCCAGGCACATGGCAGCTGAAAGTAGAGACCACATTTCCCAGCCTCCTCTGCAGTTACATGTCGCTATGTGACAAAGTTCTGACCAATGCCCCTGGGACATGTCCTCTTGGGGAAAGGCATTCTCTTTGTTAACCCTTCTGCTTTCTGCTCTGGAATGCAGATATGATGGCTGCCGTGGGAGCAGCCATTTCTGGTCGCAAAGCAGGGTTCACATGTTGAATATGGCAGAGCCAATTAGAAGCCTGCATCCCTGTTGATTGCGGAGTGCCAGCCTGCCTGACATGCTCACCTCTCTTCCTTTACTAGAGAGATTAAGCTGCTAATCTGGGGGCTCCTCAAAATGCTTGCACTTGGTACTACCTCTGCCTGGAATACTCTTCCTGCAGATCTTTATTCAGGCCTCTGCTTACTGCCATCTTCTCAGAAAAGCTTGTGCCCATTTTCCTGTCCAGCATTCCCACCCTCCACTCCTTCTCACTGTCAAGTGGAACATTCTTTATCGCACACCCTGGTAGCTCCATTTTCTTGCTTGTTACTTGCGCCTTTCTCTTTCTGATTTCTGCCGGTAAAATGTAAGCTCCATGAGAGCAGGGACCTGCCATGTTCACTGCCAGATCACTAGGACTCAGAATAGCAGCTGGCACATAGTAAGTGCTCAATAAATCCTTGGTGAATTAATATATGTGGAAATGAAAGGACTGGAAGTGAATTGACATTTATTGAGCACCTACTGTGTGCAGGCACTGTGCTGGATGCTTTAGGTAAACCATTTCATTCACACATCTTAACATTTTTAGGTACAAATTTCTACTCTCATTTTTCACATCTATAAACTGAAGTCATGAGATTATAGATGACATAACCTCAGATTCCAGAGATCTAAGCAGGTGAAGAGGGAGCAGGGTGCTGGGATTTAGCCTCAGGTGGCTTGAATCAAGCCCAATGGGTTTTCGTTATTCTGGCCTGGCCCTCTGAAGATGAAAGACATCCTCAGATGTTCCTAAAGCTTCCCATTCAGCTTATTCTCTCTCCCGCTTGCTAAGCAACTCCCCACCGCCTCCTAAGCAGCCTCTTCACTGGCTTTGATTTTTAGCATCTTTCCGATTGTCTCCTGAGGAGATTGTGCTAGAAGCCTGTGGAATCACAGAGGCACTGGGTAGCGTGAACAGAAATGCCTTTTTCTACTCTGAAATGTGAGGACTGACTCCTTCAGGAGGGAGAAGGAGGTGCTGTCATTTTCAAGCACGTTCCCTGCCAGGCCTGTCTCAGGAACTCCTGCCTGCTCCTCTCACATGATCTCCATGCCAATCATGGCAGGGAGGCATCTGCGTGGCCAGGCATCAGTCTCCTTGCTCCTCTGAGCCTCCTTTTTCTCATCTGGCAAACGGGGATAATGAGGCTACCAGCCTGGCAGTGTGGCTGAGAGGTAAATGGGATGAAGATGAGATGAGGCCAGGGAATCTGGTTTTAAGGTTTAAATCAAGGGCATCTCCTGCAGCTAAATAGAAAGCACCTTTATCTTCATCCTGTGGGCAGCCCTCGTACCTCCAACATCACCATCCTGGTGACTTAACACATCAATAGCTCACAAGTTTGAAGATTCCCTTTCTCTCCTCAGTCCTCGCCTTACTGGCCATGTGACCTTAAATAAGTCTTCACCTGACCGAACATCAATTTCCTTGTATGTAAACTGAAGGCAATGGACTAAGTTCCCTTCCAGCTCTGAAATTTGCAGGCTTGTCTACTAAAGGAAAGTCTGAGGAATAGTAGCTACCGGTTAGTGAGCATTTGTCACGTGACAGCAGAATTACCAGCACATTTACCTACATTGTCTGATTTTGTTCTCACCACAGTCCTCTGGGAAACCTGTCATCCCTCCCATTTAGCAGGTGAGGAAACTGAGTCTCAGGGGTGGGACAAGTCACTCAAGATCACACAGGCGTAGTGGGATTCAAACTCCAGTGTCTCTCAGATGCTTAGACCATGTAACTCCCCTGCACACATAGCATCTGAATTTATTTTCACCCCCATTTTTGGGCCAGTCTTTTCCTGCTTAGCTCTTCTTAGAGGACAGGGCTAACGGGACACATCCAAGGCTTAGGACCGCCTGTAGGTGAGACAAGCAGGTTATGGAAAGCATGGAGCTTCCTTGTTGGCAACTGGGGCCACAGCCGGTGTTCCAGCCCCTTCGGTCCACATCTCTGGGTGATACACTCATGTTTGGAGTTGCCTGCAGTGGCGGGAGGGAGTGGGGAGGGGGGAATATGACAGTTCTCCAAGGAATTTGGAAGGCAGGGGAAAGAGCTGCATAGGGACTGTCACGTCATTGGCAAAGGTGCCAAAGAAATGTCAGAACAAAATGTGCTGGCTAGGATTGGAGATAAAAATCCATTCCTGGCTGCCCTGAAGCAAATCCCTTCACTTCCCAAATTCCATCTCAGGAGGAGGAATTAGTCACTTGACAGAGCTCTTCAGCACCACGGACAGTGCCCTAGCTGCGCCCCACCCAGAACATCAGGCACAGTGACTACGACCACCGCCAATGGAAGGGATGGCTTCACTTCCCTCATCCTCATCGTCTGGGGCCAGGAAGAAGACTGACAGGCAAGGAAAACTCACACAGTGCTGGGTGTTCATGTGTGCTAAGGAAGGACCCTCCAGCCAGTGTTGGCCTTGACATCCATTCCTGCATTTGGCCATCACTGAGTAAGGGAGTTTGAGCTGGATTCTGCAGCTCTGAAGATGCAGTAAAGTGTTTCAAGCATCAAAAGAAGGTAATCAGATTCTGGAAAATGGCTGATGGTGTGTTGAGGTGGACTGGAGAGGGATCATTGGCAGGAGGGATGTCTAGCTGGAGGGCTACTGCAGAAAGCCAGCTGAGGGAGGAGGCAAGGCTAGACTGGGGCGGGGGCAGTGGAGTGGCAGAAATGGCCACAGGACACCTGATGGACTTGAGATTAAGATCACAGGCTCTGGGCCCACATCTCATGGGTCCACAGCCAAAACCAGAAGGAGGCGCCTGCCTTACACTGCCTTTTTTTATTTTAACTTTTTATTTTTAATTTCTGTGGCTTCATAGCAGGTGTATATATTTATGGGACACAAGAGATGTTCTGATACAGGCATGCAATGTGCCATAATCACATCATGGAAAGTGGGGTATCCATCCCTTCAAGCATTTATCCCTTGTGTTACAAACAATCCAATCACACTCTTTTCATTATTTTAACATGTAAAATTAAGTTATGATTGACTGTAGTCACCCTGTTGTGCTATCAAATAGTAGGTCTTATATATTCTTTCTAGCTCAGACTGCCTATTCTTTTTTTTTTTTTTTTTTTTTTTTTTTTTTTTTTTTAGGGGGGTTACCGATTTTTCCTATGGTGGAATGCAGTGGCAATATTTAAAATGTGATTTTTAAAAAACATTTCATTAAGCATTGATTTTTCTTTTTTTCTTTCCTTTTATTTCCTTTTTTTTTTTTTTTTAGACTGAGTCTTGCTCTGTTGCCCAGGCTGGAGTGCAGTGGCGCGATCTTGGCTCACTGCCACCTCCGCCTTCCAGTCAAGAAATTCTCTTGCCTCAGCCTCCCAAGCAGCAGGTATTACAAGTGCCCGCCACCAAGACTGGCTTATTTTTGTATTTTTAGTAGAGACGGGGTTTCACCATGTTGGCCAGGCTGGTCTTGAACTCCTGCCCTTGTGATCTGCCCGGCTCGACCTCCCAATGTGCTGGGATTCCAGGTGTGAGCCACCGTGCCCAGCCTAGACTGCCTATTCTAAAGCTCATGCACTTGTGAGCTCCTCAGGCTCTGTCTTGGGACCCAGTTACTCTTACTTCACCAGCCATTCTGACAGAGTTGTGGGTCTGACTCTCAAATTCATAGCGAATTAGAAGTAGAAAGTTTTACAGGATGGGAGAGGAATTGAGAGGCAGGTGCGGTGATAGCAGTGAGGGCTGCTGCTAACATCAGGAGACCAAAGCTTTGTTTTAAGCATCATAAAATGGCATCATTTGGCAGATTGTGAATGCATCAACACAACCTACATTAATTATACTATTTAATGAAGTCAGGAAATCTATCACATTTCTAAAAATAGTTCCCTCCAAAGGCTTAAATGAAATTTGAAAGTTAAAGTAATTAAGAGCAATCCCTCAGCCATACGGATTCACTAATTGTCCCTAAAATCTGAGTGACTGAGACCTCTTTGTACCTTTCAGAATCTTGTCCTAGACATCAGAGTGATGGGGTGATCCTCACACTCATCCCATGAGAAAAAATAGGCAGTGGGGCCACCCCACGTCACAGGCGAAGTAACTTATACTCAGCCTTTCACAGCCTGCCCAAATAGGTCTTCATTTTCACAGTCAGGGCGGGAGCCCAGGTCTCCTGACTGACAGCTCCGAACTCTCAGTCCTTCTGTCTGTCTGCCTCTTCTTTCCTCCCTCCCTTTCTCAAGCCACACTCACCCACCGGTGCTCATCATCTGCAGCTTCTGCTGATTGGCTGGTGAGATCACTCTGAGCCGCAGCCCTCTCTTCCATAGGCCCAAGGTATGTCGACATCACAGAGGTTATTTGCATACCCATTAGCCAATCAACAGTTTCCCATCCTCAAATGGGCAGTTCCTCTTTTTATGGAACTAAGCTTTCTCACTGGGACTGAGCTTCTAACAGTCACAACAGAAGCTGCCTTTTATTGAACACCTACTATGGGCCAGGACTGTACTATATATTTTGCATATTTTCTCTTAATGGATGTGCCCAATAACCAGCTGAGGTAGGAACTGGGTTAGTCCCACTTCTCAGAGAAGAAACTTCCAAAGTTTAAGCATTTGTCCAAGGTCATGCAGACAATAAGCAGCAGAGATGGAATCTGTGCCCAGGGATGTCTAATACAAATGCTGGGTTCTTAACCAGCTCCAGCACCTTCCAACAGAGGGACAAGTGTTGTGGCTTTGTGGGGGATTAATAGGACTTTCACTTTTCGCCACACTGCCTGCACCTCAGTCACCTTACTGGGCTGAGAGGTGTCTGTTCCATCAGAGGAGGGAGTTAAGGAGAACTTGCAGCTAGGGAGGGGGTGCTGCCACACTGCAGAGCAGAGAATTGCCCAGTCCTGAGACCTGGGAAGTCTCCTTCAAGTGTCAAAGGAAGGTATTTGGCTGGGCACGGTGGCTCACGCCTGTAATTCTAGCACTTTGGGAGGCGGAGGTGGGAGGATCACGAGGTCAGGAGTTTGAGACCTGCCTGGCCAACATGGTGAAACCCCATCTCTATTATAAATACAAAAGTTAGCTGGGCATGGTGTTGCATGCCTGTAATCTCAGCTACTTGGGAGGCTAAGGCAAGAGAATTGTTTGAATCTGGAAGGTGGAGGTTACAGTGAGCCAAGATCACACCACTACACTTCAGCCAGGAGACAGAGCAAGACTCCGTCTAGGAAAAAAAAAAAAAAAAAAAAAAAAAAAAAGGCTGGGTGCGGTGGCTCACGCTTGTAATCCCAGCACTTTGGGAGGCCAAGGCGGGCAGATCACAAGGTCAGGCGATCAAGACGATCCTGGCCAACATGGTGAAAACTGTCTCTACTGAAAATAACAAAAATTAGGCAGGCATGGTGGCATGCACCTGTAGTCCCAGCTTCTCGGGAGGCTGAGGCAGGAGAATCACTTGAACCCAGAACGTGGAGGTTGCAGTGAGCTGAGATCGCGCCACCGCACTCCAGCCTGTGACAGAGTGAGACCCCATCTCGAAAAAATTTAAAAAAAGGTATTCAGGGTTCAGAGCTAGAGGCTGAGTGGAGCCACAGCCTCGTTGCTGAGAGCCTGTGTGACCTGGGCCCATGTGTGTTTAATGATCCCCAAGGGTTCTTCCTGTCTCAGTTTCTGCAAGGCTGACTTTCCAGAGGGTGGAGCTGGCAGATGCCAGCTGGACACAGATAAGGGAAAACTAAAGCTCAGCCTCCCAGTCCTCCCCCAGGGCCAACATGAAGGGAAGCACCCCAGCTGGGGCCCCAACACTGCCTTCTGTGATCCAGCCACTCCCAGGAAGGGAGTAGAAGAGCACCAATATCCTATGCGTGAGCCTCCCTCACACCCCACCACAGCTTCCTTCCCTCATGCCACCCCAGTCCATTAGGTCCAGACAACTTGCCACACACATCCTGGGCCTCCAGCCTTGTGTGGCCACCCCGGTGGATGCTGGAAATGCCAGGCAAGCCTCTGCCCACAGAAGGTGGTGCCTGGCCCATTGCATGGGGGCAGCCGAGGTCAACAGTTCAACGCCTGAGCAGTCAGGGTAGGCTTCCTGGGAACAGCAGCAATTGGGCTGGGCTTGCCAAGCTGATTAGTGTGAACTGGCCGACCATGGAGGGGAAAGCAGGCCTGATGTACGGAAGAGCAGATGCAGAGAGACGGGCAGAACTGTTCACTTCGAGGGGGAAGGCCCACTTACTTTGTGCGCAGGAAGCTGACTTAGAGTGTGAGGAGGGTAACAGAGAACCCAAGTATCCTTCCTTCCAGCCCAGTGCTCATCTAAGCGTGAGCCCTAGCCTTGCATTTTCATTCTCCTGTCTGGTCATCACTGGACAGTTGCCTTTGCCATATCTACTGGTCAAGACTGAGGATGGTCACCAGCAGCTTCCTTGGCATCCCTCCCCAAAGCCCAGAAACCCTGACCACCCGGCAGGCCCCCTCCTCCCGGGCCATAGAGCCCAGTCTGGACTCTGCAGTTGGTCTTTTGGCGCCATCTGGTGGTAGAAATATGAAACTACAGCAAGTGGGGAGGGTGGTGAAGGAGGAAAAGTTGGAGGATAAGGAGGAAGATGAGAGGGAGATGGGAAAAGAGGAAGAGAAAATAACTTGTATAGCCTGTATGGATCACCATGTGCTTTGGTAGAGACAGACAAATCTAGGCCCTGCCCTTTTGCAGCTTTGTGATTTTAAGTCCACAGTTCCTCCCTGAGCCTCAGTTTCCCCATCTGTAAGACCAAGACAAATAACCCAAACTTAAGTGTTAAGTTTTGGCAGGGTATTGACCAAGAGGGAGCTTGAGGGGGATTTGAGGATCTCAGAAGTAATCTCTGTCTTGATAATCATAGTTTTAAAAATTCATTGAGTTGTAAACTTAAGATTTGTGTATTTTACTGTATACATAGAACATATATGTACTGTATGTATCTTATATATATAAATTATACCTCAACAATAAAGTAAACAATAACACCAATCTACCTTTAATGGTGAGGACTAAGTGAAATCACGTAAGAAAGGGGCTTAGCTCAGGACCTGGCACCAAGTAAGGATGCATGCGATGGTTATCACTGCTGTCACCCAGCACTTTCAAATATAGCTGTGCTTTGTTTTGCAATGACCCTGTAAGTTGACTTACTTTTTATAGCTGAGGGATGGAGGCTCAGCGCAAACTTGCCCCAGATGATCTAATTCTGTGCCCTAGACTTTTTCTCCTGGGCCTAGCCCTCACGCTAGGATAGGCTGAGCAGCACCCAGAACGACAGAGCAGTGTGGGCAGGCTGGCCCTCAAGGGCCACAGCACCCAGCAAAGCACCAGACCAAAATGTTGGCCACCAGTTCCCAGGAGACCTGGATCTTCCAGGTGATGGGGCACCAGAGGGGCTTCTCTCAAGAGAGCAGGCATCAGCCGGCCAGAAGGAGCGGGGCAGAAGAAGGCAGCAGGGCCGCGCAGGGCACAGGGCCAGACAGGCAGATCTGGGTCTGAATTCAGGCTCCTCTGGATGAAAGTGGGCAAGCTGCTTCTCATCATGGGGATCAGGTTTCTCATCTGGAAAATGGGGACGAAGACATGTGCCCTTTCCGCTGCTCAAGATTGCTGCGATAGCTGAGTGAGACCATGGAGTGACCACTCTGGTTCCCCACTGACTTTACAGGATGGGCCAGAGTCTCTCCATTTTGCAGATGAGGAAACTGAGGCATAGACACTGCAGACTCCACCCAGCTATGACCCATCTTCCACCTGGGGCCTCAGCCCTAAGATGAGTCATGGCAGGAAAACAGCTCAGGAAAGAGGAGCAAAGGTTTAGGAAGGAGGTGTCCTAAAACCTGGCCAGAAACCTCAGTGCTGCAGATGACACAGAACCACCCATGTGGCTGAAGGGACAGGGTGGGGCACTTTAGAAACTCGACAGGAATATCATCCCAGCCCTGAGGTTAATTCAGATCAGGTACCCAGAGTTGGGTCCTTGGTGCCTAGTGATGTCCAAACAGTTTCCCAGGCCTCCTTCCTCCATGGAGCTCCTGGGACCATCTCCTCCTCCTGCATCCTGGACAGGAGTGATGTAATTCCACCCCATTCCCATCACGGGCCCAGTAGCCCCATGTCTTGGTCTGCTTGGGCAGCTCTAACAAAAATACCATAATCTAGGTGGTTTATAAACAGCAAACATGTATTCCTTATAGTTCTGGGGGTTTGGAAGTCCAAGGTCAAGGTGCCCCAGATTTGGTGCCTGGTAAGCCCCACTTTCTCATGTACAGACGGCACCTTCTTGCTGGATCTTCATAGGGTAGAAGGGATGAAAGAGCTCCTTCAGACCTATTTCCTAAGGGCACAAACCCCAGTCAGCCGCCCCCATGGCCTAATCGCCTCCCCAAAGCCCCACCTCCCAATACCATCACATTGGTGATTAGGTTTCAACATGGGAATTTGGGGAGCACACATTCAAACCATAGCACCCCATGACCTACCTGAGTTCACCCAGCCAGTCAGAGCCACCAGGTGCTGCAAGAGCCTTGAGCTGATCTACTGGGAACCCTCGTCTATCAGAGAGGGAAAGGGGCTTGCCTGAGGCTGCACAGCAGAGCTGGGACTGGAAGCCAGACCTGGGCACGCCAGGCCTAGAGGGGAATCACAGGTGCTCAGGCCTTCTGAAAGCTACCTCATCACTGTGACCTCAGCCTCCACTGCCACAGCTGACTGTGCAGCCCCTCCCTCCAACCATGGACGCAGCTGGGCCCCCCAGTCCAGGCCCCTCTGGGATGGCCCTTTCTGACAGCCTGGCATGGCCCTGGCCCGCCACCTGGTGGCCACAGAAACCATTGCCAGGACAGAGCCTCAGGCTCTGCTCCCACCTCCCTCTCCCTGGAGGCCACCTCGGCTACAAGGCAGATGAGGAGCCCATGAGTCTTCCCAGAAGCCCTCTGCTCTGGTGGGCAGCATTTCTGAGACCCTACAGAGTGCCTGGTGCTAAGCTTCAGGGCCACAGAGGCCTCTCCAGGGGTGAGGGTCATGTATCTCTGAGACCATGGAGGCAGGCTGGGCAGACCCTTCTAACATGATTTCCTTTGGGCAACAAAGAGTTCATGGCACTGAGAAGGCTTTTACTCCACAAACTCAGATGTGCAAGGAATCATCCATTTTCACATTTTCTTTCCAATTTTCTTTCAAGTTCCTCCTCCTGGGCTCAGCCACGACTGAACATCCCCCACCTGGGACAGCACAGATGCGGGCAAGTGTCCATGATCCCAGAGGGAAGGAAAGGGCCTCTGGGGTCACTGCAGTCCCTCTGGCCTCAAGCCCAGGCTGGCCATGTCTATGGAGGCAGGAGGTCCCAAGCTCCTACGCTGGCAGGGGCTCTGCAGTTTCCACTCCAGCTGGCAGCCCCAGCTTACGGTGCAGCCTCCCTCGTATGCCACGCAGCTGTTCCTGTCGGAGGCCCTGCCATCTCTTGGGGTGCAGGAATTGGCTTCCTGTCACTCACTGGTCCCAGCGCCCTCAGGGCCCTTTACAGGCTGGGGTGTTTTTTGCTTTCTTTGTTTCTCTCATCGGCTACTTCTCTCACTAGTTAGAATGCTATGCTATAAGCCACCCCAAAATTGAGCACATAAAACAGCCATTTTATCATGATCATGGATTTTGTGGGTCAGAAATTTGGACAGGGCATCATGGAGACAGTTTGCCTCCGCCCATAATGCCTGGGGCATCGGCTGCAAGATGAAGGCTGGGGGCGACTTGACGGTGGCAGCAGGAACCCTCTGGCATCCTCACGTGCAGGTCTGAGGCCGACACAGGCTGTCACCTGGGAAACTGTCCGCTGCACTCCGTGTGGTCTTTCTGTGAGTTCTTTGCAGTACAGCAGCTGGGTTCTAAGAGCGGGAGAACCAGGAGAGCAAAGCAGAAGAGCATGGCACTTTCTAGATCGAGCCTTGGAAGTTACAGAGCATCTTCTGCCATTCTCTACTGGTCAAGGCAGTCTCAAGGGTCTACCCAGTCGGAGCCGGGGGTGGGGTGGGAATCAGATTGAGCACTGAGTGGAGAGGCTTCACTGCAAACAGAAAGCCTCCCAGAACAAAGTCCAGGCTTTGCGGGGAAGAGAAGTGAAGCAGGTCTGTTAAAACCAAAAGACGGAGAAGGACTTCTGTGTCTGAGTGGGGTTGGCTGGCCAGTGATACCTGTTCTTCTCAGATCAGTCTCTGTGTCTGAGTGGGGTTGGCTGGCCAGTGATACCTGTTCTTCTCAGATCAGTCAGCGTGAAGCTGGCTGAAGGCTCCCACCTGGTGTTTAGGGGACCCAGAAGCCTCCACTGAGCAAGCTAAGTGCCAAGTTAGCACACCAGGTCACCAGACGGCCAGGACAGGTGAGTATCTCGAGGTCTGGTAGAAGCTCAAAGTCCAGGCACTGCTAGGGTGCCTCAGGGCAAGGTCCAGCTCAGGCCACTCCCGGGCTCCACACTGGTCTCCACCATGTGACCTGGGCAGATGACATCTCCGAGCTCCACTTTCTCACCTGCAAGGTGGGGCTAATTACAGTTCAGTGAGTCAGTGAGTCATAGCCCATCTCAGGGGCAAGTTCTAAATCAGTAGGGCAAAAATTGTGTACAGACAAAACTACCCTTGAGGACCCCTTAGGCTCCCCGCCAGCATGGAAACACATGGTTTTGTGTATACAGCTGTGAAGAATGAGTCTGATGAATGCTGAATTTGGACAACTGATGAAGGAGAACAGAGCAGGGGCGCAGAGGGAAAGCCAAGAGGGAGGCCTGGACTTCTGTGCCATCTGCCTCTAAGAAAATGCCCATCTCTAGCTGAGTAGGTGATGGGGCAAGGGTAGGGATGGGGTTCTTCTAAGCCTATCAGGTTTGCTGACTGGCTTTTCCTTGTTACTTTCACACTGATCCCCTATAGCGTTAAATGCATTAATAGATTTGCATGGCGTTGTACAAATTAAACTACATAATATACATAGTCTCCAGCACAGTTCCTGGCACATAATAAGTGCTCAATAAATGTGGGCTGAATTTGTCTTTTCTTTTTCTTTCTTTCTTTCTTCTTTTTTTTTTTTAAGATAGTCTCTGGTCTAGGAAGAAAATTCTTGAATGAAAAAAAAAAAAGAAAAAAGATAGTCTCACTCTGTCTTGCAGGCTGGAGTGCATTGGTGCTATCTCAATTCACTGCAACCTCCATCTCCAGCGTACAAGCGATTCTCATGTCTCGGCCTCCCAAGTAGCCGGGACTACAGGTATGTACCACCATGACTGGCTAACTTTTTTTGCTGTTGTTGTATTTTTTTAGTAGAGACAGGGTCTCGCCATGCTGACTAGGCTGGTTTTGAACTCCTGGCCTTGGCCTCCCAAAGTGCAGGTATTACAAGCGTGAGCCACCGCACCCTGCCCTGGATTTGTCTTAATCTCGCTTGATCAGACTTATGCACAAGGCTTGTTTTCAGCCAGTGCTGCTGTCCTGGTTGTTAAAATATCAGCATTTGTCCACACCAGTTGGTAAATAGCCGCTAATTCCCCATGAGTGTGCCCCGCTGCCCCACTGCCCTGCTGCCCTGGCCTCTTACCTGGGATCTCCATGTCTCCCCATGATGCAGCAGCTCAAGGGGTGGCCTTGGTCCAATTGGGCACCTGGGACCTACTCAGGTACCAGGCCAGGCCTGTTCTGATTGGTTGGTCCCATGAGCTTCTGGGGTTACGTATTTCAAAGATCACTCCTGCCCATGTGCCCACTGCTCTGTGAAAAGCTGGAAGGAGCAGCCGGGCACTGCCTCCTGACCTCTCGGCCAGCATTTCCTGCTGGGGTCCACGGATTCCTTGCTCAGCCTGGGCTCCAGCCCCTGCCCTTGGACAGGATTCGAGAGGCAGGTGTGTCCTCACGGTGGGGCCTCACTCCCAAGTGAGGACAAGCTGCCTCCTCTCTGGGAACGCAGTGCCTGGAGGCAGCAGGGGCCTCTCAGTGGCAGCTGTCGTTGAAGTCCTTGGACCCATCTCTCCCCAGCCCCGCCTGTAGTTATGTGGGGACCCAGGCCCAGTACCGCTCAGACTTTCTCAGCCTGCCCCTGAAATACCCGCTAATGCCAACCAAGAATGAAGACACACACCCTCAGGCCAGCCAGGCAGCCTGCCCGAAGCGGCTGACACAAGTGTGAAATTTCTTTGAAGTCTTGGGTTTTGTCTCAAAAAATACATGCAGATTCTGCGTTCTGCTCCATAATGTTTCCATTTTTGTTTAAGTCTAAAAATAGGGCTTTAAATTACTTCCAGTGAAGAAAGTCGCCTCTCCAGGAAGATGCCGGGCTGAGCCTGCAGGACTGTCGGCACCTCCGGGTCCCGGCCATGGGCCTCTGGAAACTCAAGGTTGGAAACTGAAGACTGTTGTCCCCACCCCTCAGGAAAGGTCAGGTCTGACTTTTCACCTCTGACCTGTGCTTAGGCACCCTCTTCAGATCACCTCCTATTTCTGTCCCTCTGAAACTGCAGCTGACCCTGACCCAGAATGGTGAGGAGTAGCCGTCTCTCGCCACTGCAGGTAGGACGCAGGCTGGGCAATGCTAGTGGCTGTGGTTTCACCCACCCCTACCTTGAAAGGGAAACGGCACAGCCCGAGAAAAGGGACACCCAGAGACAGCAGGGTCCCGATAACATCACTCACTCTCCTTGACCCAGAAGCACCTTGGGTGTCACAGGGGTGTGTGCCCAGAAATCCTCATGTTACCCCTAAACTCATAAGAGCTGGGCCTTCTCATGCACAGATGAAAGAGTCCTAATTGATCAACCCTTTCTAGAGAGGAGACCGCTCAGAAGAGTCCTGCTCATTCTCAAAATATTCAGAGGCTATCTTGGGGAGGAGGGAGTGGATCTGTTCTCTCTGGCTCCGCTGGGCCAGAACCAAGCCCGATGTGGGAGATGGAACCAGGCAGATTTAGGATGATGGCAGGAAGTGCTTTCTGAGTCAGCTCTTTCCAGGGAAAGCAGGGCCTGCTTATTAGGTAGTGAGCTCCCTGTCTCTAGGGGTATGTAAGTATAAGCTGATGACTTGGTAGCAAAAGGGTAGAAAGATTGAGGCACTAGATGGAGAAGGGTGGGCTTTTGCCTCTAAAATTCCTTTCCTTTCTGAGTGTCTGGTTCCAGGATCCTCTCCAAGTCCTGTTCAGGGATGTTTCTTCCTCATTCCAGTGGCCAGGATAGCTCACAATCACTGCTCCTTTCAAAGCTGGAGGCACTGCAGCCGTGGGCAAGTGGGCATCTGTGCCCTGTGCGACCTGCTGATAGCATAGGTGTGGTCACCAGCCCTCTGCATGTCAGGATTCTGACTAGGAAAACTCAGTGACCCAAAGTGACCTCCATCCAAACCTCTCCTTTATTTCTGTGGTTCATATCCTTTGCGTGCAAACGCACCTGGGAGGGACAGTACCTACATCTTTGGCAGTGCTAATTCTCATGAAAAGAATTTTTCATCTCCTTTCTGTGGTGGTGGGCAAGGGCCTTTTTTTTTTTTTTTTTTCAAGAATGACTAGTGCTTATGAAACCAGACCCAAGAAGTGGCATCTAAGCTTTGGAGCCAGAAAAGTAAAAGCCCTGAGTACAATGTCCTTACAGAGGCCTGACTTGCCCACATGTCACCCCCAACCCTGATCAAAATCACCAGGAAAATATAAAAGGGGAGCGGGGGTGAGAGGTGGGGGATTTGGGTAGCATTATAATTTTCCTAAAGGGCCAGGTAGGAATTTGAGGAACTTCTTCTAAGCCAGTCACTGATGGGGCCAGGTTGGAGGAAGACCCTGAAATCTACGTGCAGCCGAACTCAAGCATCTGTGTGCTGGAAACGCCAAGGGGCTCTCCCCTGACCTGGGGGCTAGAGTGCCCAGGAGGAAGACAGGCCGCTGTGCTGGCCGCCACGACGCAACGACCTCACCAAACAGGGCCCCTTTAGTAGTGCCCTGGACGGGTGACCACCAACCGCAAGGCCACGCTTCCTCTATACAGGTTGTGCAGGACAGAATCCAGGTGCCACCCAGGTGCGAGGAGCTTCCAGTCCGTCAACCATTTGTAAGAGTATTACTTCAGTTGTCCAGCAGGTGGCAGTCAAGTGTCCCAAACAAGAGGCGCCTTTATCTGAGTTGCCCGGAAACCATTGATTCCGCTCCTGGGCGGCAGAAATTTGGAGAAGGCAATCAGCTCTCCAGGCTCCAATCTAAGACTCAGATTCCTTCTTTTTTCTCTATGTCCATAACTTTATTTTTAATGAAAGGTTTGAATTTTTCCATGTCCAGTGGTTCTCCAAGACTTATAAAACCCAGCCGCCACCTCTCCACCTCATCTCACCAGCTCTCTGGGACGGGACACCACTTGCAACTCCGGGAGGTGTTTCTTCTGCTGTTAAATCTCCATAATTCTAAGCACTAGTTCTTGATTTCTCCATTTTCAACACCGTCTTTGACTTACTGTGATGGAAGATGAAGATTTATCTTTCTTACCATCCGCCCCACCCTGTCCCTCCACCACTTCCCCTCCCCTCTCTCCCAGCATAATTCTCTCCCTGTTTTTGGTTAAATCAGTGTTCTTGATATTTACTCATCTTCTTTGCCATCTCTGGACTTACAGAGTGCCCTCTGTGCCACACGGCATTCCACCCAACATTGCTTCAGACCGAGGAACGCATTTCACAGCGACAGGACAACAGGGACCTTGGGCCGGTGGAAATCGCTAATCTCCAACTCCTTCATCCAGAAGCAGCTGGCCACACTGAAGGGTGGAACGGCCACGTGACACTCAGCTAAGGTTCTGCTTGAGAGACGATGGCCTGAAAGGTTCAAGTTCTACAGGATGAAGAATATGCTTTGATTCGGCCATCAGCAGAAGGTATGGTCCCTTCCACATCCACAATAACGGCCCCAAAATCAGGGAGTGGGAGCAGCTTCCCTCACAATGACACCTGATAACTACATGGACTCGAACCCTCTGGGCTCTGCCGATATGAAAGGTTTTGTTCTCGAGGGAGAAGTGCTTCCATCGAGGAACACAACCAGGGCCCATTCATTGGTCCATGGGACAGGACACTGTGATGCCTCCTGCCGCTGAACTGACGACTCGGGAAGAGGTCACTCTGCTGTGTGGCGAATTTGATCCTGGTGATCAAATCAGGCTGACACTGTACCATGGGAAGACTGTCTAAAACCCAGAAGACTTTCTGAGAGTACTTCTTTATTTTTCTTTTTTAAAAATTTTAATTTTAATAGTTTTGGGGGTACAGGTAGTTTTGGTTACATGGATAAGTTCTTTAGCAGTGATTTCTGAGATTTTAGTGCACCCGTCACCCAAGCAGTGTACATTGTACCCAATAGGTAGTCTTTTATTCCTTCCCCCTCACCTTCCCTGACTTGAGTCCCCGAAGTCCCTTATATCATTCTAATGCCCTTGCATGTTCATAGCTTAGCTCCCACTTATGAGAACATACAATATTTGGTTTTCCATTCCCAAGTTATTTCACTTAGAATAACAGCCTCCAGCTCCAACCAAGTTGCTGCAAAAGACATTATTTCTTTCCTTTTTGTGGCTGAGTCATATTCCACGGTGTATATATATTTTCTTATCCACTGGTTGTTGATGGGGACTTAGGTTGGCTCCATAACTTTGCAATTGCAAATTGTGAGGCTATAAACATATGTACAGGTGTCTTTTTCATATAATAATGTATTTTTCTTTGGGTAGACACTCAGTAGTGGGATTGCTGGATCAAATGATAGTTCTACTTTCAGCTCTTTAAGGAATTGCCATACTGTTTTCCATAGGGGTTATACTAATTTACATTCTCACCAGTAGCATAAAAGTGTTCCCTTCTCACCACATCCATGCCAACACCTTTTTTTTTTTTTTTTTTTTTTGGCATTTAATAATGGCCGTTCTTGGAGGACTAAGGTGGTATCTTATTGTGGTTTTGATTTGCATTTCCCGGATGATTAGTGATGTTGAGGATTTTTCATGTTTGTTGGCTCTTTGAATATCTTCCTTTGAGAACCACGTATTCATGTTCTTTGCCCACTTTTTGATGGAATTATTATTTTTTTCTTGCTGATTGAGTTCCTAGTATATTCTGGATATGAGTCCTTTGTCTAATGCCTAGTTTATGAATATTTTCTCCCACTCTGTGGGTTGTCTGTTTGCTGATTATTTCTTTTGCTGTGTAGAAGCTTTTTCGTTTAATTAGGTTCTATTCATTTATTTTTTGTTTTTGTTGCATTTGCTTTTGGGGTCTTAGTCATGAATTCTTTGCCTAAGCTAATGTGTAGAAGAGTTTTTCTGATGTTATTTTCTAGAAATTTTATGGTTTCAGGTCTTGGATTTAAGTCTTTGATCCATCATGAATTGATTTTTCTATAAGGTGAGAGATGGGAATCCAGTTTCATTCTTCTACATGTGGCTTGCCAGTTTCCCCAACACCATTTATTGAATAGGGTATCTAACCCCAATTTATGTTTTTGTATGCTTTGTCAAAGATCAGTTGGCTGTACTTATTTGGCTTTATTTCTGGGTTCTCTTTTCTGTTCCATTGGTCTACATATGCGTTTTTATACCAGTACCATGCAGTTTTGGTAACTATAGCCTTATATTATAGTTTGAAATGTGGTAATGTGATGCTTCCAGATTTGTTCTTTTTGCTTAGTATTGCTTTGTTTATACAGGCTCTTTTTTGGTTCCATATGTATTTTAGGATTGTTTTTTTCCAGTTCTGTGAAGAATGATGATGGTATTTTGATGGGAATTGCATTGAATTTGTAGATTGCTTTGGGCAGTATGATCATTTCCACAATACTGATTCTTCCCATCCATGAGCATGTGAGGTATTTCCATTTGTTTGTATTATCTATGACTTCTTTCAGCAGTGTTTTGCAATTTTCCTTGAGATCTTTCACCTCCTTCGTTAAGTATATTCCTAAATACTTTATTTATTTATTTATTATTTTGCAGCTGTTGTAAAAGAGATTGAGTTCTTGATTTAATTCTCAGCTTGGTTGTATAGCAGTGCTACTGATTTGTTTTTTTTTCACAAAAAAAAAGCACATTGATTTTGTATCCTGAGACTTTACTGAATTTGTTTATCAGATCTAGGAGCTTTTTGGATGAGTCTTTAGGGTTTTCTGAGTATACAATCATATCATAAGTGAATGGTGAGAGTTTGACTTTCTCTTTTTCAATCTGGATGCCCTTTATTTCTGGTTGCTCTGGCCAGGACTTCTAGTACTATGTTGAATAGAAGTGGTGAAAGTGGGCATCCTTGTCTTGTCCCAGTTCTGGAATGCAATGGAACCACTCATATGTCAAAGATGTTAGAATTAGCTCAGGGAATTTAAAGCAGACTTTATAAATATGTTCATGGATTCAAAGGATAAAAAATGTTTATAATGAATAAACAGAGGGAAAATCAGAGCAAAGAAGTCGAAACTCTAAATAAGAACCAAATAGAAATTCTAGACTTGAAAAGTACCATATATGAAATAAAAAAATTCACCAGATATGCGTAACAACAAACTGGCAGAAGGGTCAGTGAACTTGAAGCTTGATAAACAGAAATTATCCAATCTGAAGTGGAAAAAGGTCTGAAATAAACTAAACAGGGTCTCAGAAATCTGTAAGACAATATCAGTTGCCTTAAAATATGTAATTAAAGTCTGAGAAGCAGAGAAAATTGATACCAGAGCAAACAATTTTTTGATAAACCACTGGCTGAAAATATCCCAAACTTGGTGAAAAACACAACTTACATACTTAATAAGCTCACTGAACCCCAAGAAGGATAAATACAAAAGGAAGCCGTTCCTAGGCACATCATAGTCTAAAGATCTAAGAGAAAGAGAAAATCTTGAAAGCAGCCAATGAAAACAAAAACCAAACCAAACCAAGGAAACACACAAAAAAAATCACAGACAGAGGAACACTTCCATGAATAATGAATGAGTTATCATCACAGACAACAGAAGCCAGACCATAATGAAATGCCATCTTTAATGTGCCGAAAGGGGGAAAAAAAGGACTTAGAATTATATATCCAGAAAAAAAGCCTTAAACAGCGGAAATAAAGATATTTCAAATAAAGGAAAACTGAGAAAATTTACTGCCAGTAGACCTGTTTCACAAGAATTACAAAAAGAAGTTCTTCAGGCTGAAGGGAGATTACATTGAAGTATACTCATATTTACAGGAAGGAATGAAGAGCATTAGAAATTGTACACATGTAAATTATTATAAAGGAAAAACCTTTTTTAATCCTTAATCTAAAAAAGATGTAATTATTTGAAGCAAAAATGATAACATGGTATTATGGAACCTATAGTGTGTATTTGTCTGTATGTGTGTGTGTGTGTATGTGTGTGTATGTGTGTGTGTGTGTGTGTGTAAAATAAAATTAACACAAAGCAAAGATTCTTACTTTTGATGTGAAGCAACAAAATATATGTGATAAGCTAAGGACTCATATTAAAATTGCTAGAGGAAATATTACAAATGAAAAGAGGTTTTGCTAAAAAGTAATAGAGAAAAGGTTCTTTTAAAAATGTTTAACTCAAAAGAAGACAAGAAAGGAGGAAGACAGGAACAAAAGATTCAGATGATGAACAGAAAATCAACAGCAAAATTGATAGGCTTATACTCAACTTTGTCAATAATTAAATATAAATGGATTAAACTCTCTAGTTAAAAAGCAGGGCTTATCAGACTGAGCTAAAAGAGAAGGACCCAATTGTGCTCTCTACAAGAAGCACTCTTTCAATAGAAATTTATAGTTAGGTTGAAGGGATAAGAAGACAAAAAGACATAGCCTGCAAGTGTTAGAAAGCTAGAGCAGGCTGGGCGTGGTGGCTCATGCCTGTAATCCCAGGGCTTTAGGAGGCTGAGGCAGGTGGATCACCTGAGGTCAGGAGTTCGAGATCAGCCTGGCCAACATGGTGAAACCTCAACTCTACTAAAAATACAGAAATTAGCTGGGTGTGGTGGCAGGTGCCTGTAATCCCAGCTACTTGGGAGGCTGAGGCAGGTGAATCACTTGAACCCAGGTGGCGGAGGTTGCAGTGAGCCGAGATTGTGCCATTGCACTCCAGCCTGGGTGACAAGAATGAAATTCTGTCTCAAAAAAAAAAAAAAAAAAACCTAGAGC
This sequence comes from Cacajao melanocephalus, assembly GCA_963573385.1. Taxonomy (NCBI): domain Eukaryota; kingdom Metazoa; phylum Chordata; class Mammalia; order Primates; family Pitheciidae; genus Cacajao; species Cacajao melanocephalus. Next base: position 35,926 of record CAUYLG010051715.1, on the reverse strand, counting down.
AGTGATATTATTATGAGATTAAATATATTTTAAAATAACCAGTATTCGCTGAGATGAAGAACACTTCACAGTGCTAAAAGAGTCAATTTATCAGAAAGGCATAACAATTGCAAACAAACACCAGAAAGGCATAACAATTACATACAAATATATATGTGCCTGATAAAACACCTTCAATATATATAGAAAAGCAATCCTAGCTAGACTAAGGGAAAAATAGACAAAATGTACAATCATGTTTGGAGATGCTACAACCCCTGTCTCAGAAATTAATGGAACAAACAGACCAAAAATCAGTTAAGATATAGAAGACTGTGAATAACACTGTAAAGTGTTCTGATCTAATGCCATTTATAGAACACCACACCAAACATCTCCAGTCTGTATTCTTTACAAGTACATGTAGAACATTCACCAAGACATATCACATGCTAAGCTACAAAATAAGCCTTAAAATTTTTCAAAAGATTGAAACTTTACAAAGTATGTCTCTGTCAACAATGGAATTAAGTTGGATAGCAATGACAATAAGGTACCCAGAAAATCCTCAGATAATTAGACATTAAACAATACATCTTTAAATAACTGCTTGGTGAAAGTAGAAATCAGAGAGAAAATTATCAAATACTTCGGACTGAATAATAACGAAAATAAATCCTAAAATGAGTGCAGTGTGGCTAAAACAGTGCTTAGAAATTTAGAGCTAGAACTGTGAGAAAATCAATATCTGTTGTTTAAGCCACCCAGTCTGTTGTACTTTGTTATGGCAGTCCTAGAAAACTCTTATGATGTAACGACATATCACACTTCAGTAAGAATCAGGTCTCTTTGGACAAACGGCTGACTCTAGGACTGGGGAAGGAAATATATGACATGAGCCTGGAACATCTTGTAGCTCTAGAAAGTAAGGAAAGACTCAAAAGAAAAAAAAGAATAAAATACCCACAAATTGATGAGCTATGTCAAAGGAGAACAGTCTACTTAAACAGTTCTCAATGGGGCCAGGCACAGCTGCTCACACCTGTAATCCCAGCACTGTGAGAGGCCGAGGCGGGCAGATCACTTGAGGTAAGGATTTCAAGACCAGCCTCACTAATACGGTGAAACCTCATCTCTACTAAAAATACAAAAATTAGCTGGGTGTGGTGGCATGCACATGTAGTTCCAGCTACTCGGGAGGCTGAGAGAGGAGAATCGCTTGAACTCATGAGGCGGGTTGCAGTGAGCCAAGATCACACCACTGCACTCTGGCATGGGCAACAAAGTGAGACACCATCTTAAAAAAACAAAAAAGTTTCCAATGGCCAACACAGAAATAATTTGAACAATAAAATTAATATAGTTCTATTAGATGATAGCCCAAAGCATAAAATAAATATCTATGAGTCCATACTGATATAAATCACAGATGCCATAAATTAATAAATGGGAGAAGGCAGATAAATCTCTCATGCAGAAGAATTGCAAATAATTTATGTAAAGATACTCAGCCCTCAAAGAGAAGAAGCAGGCTGGGTGTGGTGCTAATGGCTGTTATCCTAGCATTTTGGGACACTAAGTCTCAAGGATTGCCTGAGGCCAGAAGTTTGAGACTAGCCTGAACAACATAGCAAAAACCCACCTCTACAAGAAAAGATATAATTAGCCTGGTTTGGTGGCATGCACCTGTAGACCCAGTTACTCAAGAGGCTGAGGCAGAAGGATCACTTGAATCCAGGAGTACAAGGCTAGTGATTCATGATTACAGCACTGCACTCCAGGCTGGGTGACAGAGCAAGATGCCATCTCCAAAAAAAAATAATAATTTAAAAAGAGGAGGTGCACAGCTCCCCATTCTTTAGGTATAGGCTGCAAATTAGTGACTTCCTTCTGATGAGTACAGTATGGAAAGAGAGGATAAAGGGTATCTGTACTGACGGGAAACCTGACCAACACTAACTCAGCCAGGTCACCAAGGCCACCATCAAGTTATAAATTATGTTGACAATATATATACTTGATTTGATGTGGTGAAAATGGCACTTGACCTGTGATGTTCCACCCAATAAACCATGACTACAGTCATGTCATTAAAAAAAATTGGACAAATTCCAATAGTGGGGCAGTCTGCAAAATACCTAGCCAGAACACTCAAAACGATCAAGATCATTAAAAAAAGAGAAAGAAAAGAAGTCTTTGAAATTGCCACGGCCAAGAGGATCCTAAAGAGACTTGACAGTTAAATGCAATGCGGTATCCTGGATAAAATTCTAGAAAAGGAGAAAAAAAACTAGGTGAAACCTAAGGAAATATGAACAAACTATAAACTTTAGTTAATCATAATGTATCAAAATATTGTTTGAGGCTGGGCGCGGTGGCTCATGCCTGTAATCCCAGCACTTTGGGAGGCCAAGACAGGCGGATCACGAGGTCAAGAGATCGAGACCATCCTGGCCAACATGATGAAACCCCGTCTCTACTAAAAATACAAAAAAATTAGCTGGTCATGGTGGCACGCGCCTGTAGTCCCAGCTACTCGGGAGGCTGAGGCAGGAGAATTGCTTGAACCTGGGAGGCAGAGGTTGCAATGAGCCAAGGTCGCGCCACTGCACTCCAGCCTGGCGCCTGGTGACAGAGTGAGACTCTGTCTAAAAAAAAAAAAAAAAAAAATCAAAAAAAAATATATTGTTTGATTAACTATAACAAATGTATTATAGCAATGTAGGATGCTAGTAATAGGGGAAATTGGTGAGGGGTACATAGGAACTCTGTACTATTTCCCTTATCTCTGTAAATCTAAAACTTCAAAAAATAAAATATACTAAAAATAAAAAATATTAGCAAATGAAATTCACCAACATATAAAAATGATGATACGTCATGACTAAATGAGTTTCCTCCCAGGAATGCAAGTTTGTTTTAACATTCCAAAACCAATTTACCTGATAATGGAATAAAGAGGAAAAAACATACAGTTATCTCAACAGATGCAGGAAAAAATGATTTGACAGAATTCAACACTCATTTGTCATAAAAGCATTCAGCAAATTAGCAGTAGATGGGAACTTCCTCCACCTGACAAAAGAAATCTATGTAGATATAATAAAATACTGTAACTCATTTCATACTGGGTTAAGTATGAATGACAAAGTGTTTTTCCTCCAAAATTAGCAATAATAAAAGAATACTCACTCTCGTTATTTCTCCTCAGCATAGCACTGATAGTTCTAGCTAGGGCAATTAGGAAAGAAGGGAAAAAGTGCATAAAAATTGGAAAGGAAAAAGAAGAGCTGTCAGAGTTTATATAGAGTTATAATAGTCCATTCTGGGCATGGACTAGTAGTCTGCCTTGGCCCAGGCAGAGGGACTCCACTGTGGGAGAGATAAATTATAATCCCTTTTGGTGGTTGCTGGGTCAGCTGCAATGGTTTATAACCTAAAAGAGGTCCAAACACAAGACCATATTCTTCCGCAGAAGTTTTCTGTGTTCTGGAGCTACAGCAAGCTGAGGTTCTGATCTATAATGACAGAGGAGAAACTCTTACATAGGTGGTTAGGAGACCAAATCACACTAGACCAGGAACCTACCTGCAAGAATCACAAACTAGTTTCTTTCTTGAGACATTAGTCAAATTTTGAACTTATGTGGGTTGGGAGATGAAAGAGCCAAGCTCAAAACATTCCAAGGGCAGATGGAACTTTCAGATTCTCAATGAAAAACCTGGTAGGACCATACCAGGAAGAATAGGCAGGTACCAGTGGTGGACTGAGTCTTATTAATACTCTAATGCAGCCACAAGTTTATCAGGCCCTTATCCCATTTTCCTAACAGAATAAAAGAGTAAAATTACTAAAAGATATTGTCTATAGCGTCTATGGTCCTTCTATGCACAGCATCTGGCAGTGACAGTGACAAAGTAGTAGATAAACAAGGAAGTGGGAAAATACGAACAAAAAATAGCAGAGCCACTGCTGACCCACGTACTGGAGTTAGCAACAAGGACATAAAACCAGCCATGAACAATATGTGAAAATAAATACAGGAAAAGATGCACAAGATGGTTAAAAAATGGAGAATTAAAATAGTTAGAATATCTCTTAAAAATCCAAGGGCCATTCTTGAATTGAAAATAAATCAGAATTTAGGAATGTATTGAATATATTTAATAGGAGACTGAAGACAGTGTATGATTGGATAGTTAACTGGAACTCAACAGAAATTATCCACACTGAAGCACATAGAAATAAAGCTGGGGAGGGAGGGGGAGCAGAACAGAGCATAAAGGCATGTGAGGCACTAACTAAAGTTCTAACATACATGTATGTGGAGTATCAGAAAGAAACGAGAGAGGAATGAGGCATAACCAGCATTTGAATAAATAATGCCTGAGAATTTTCCAAATACCACAGATTCAGTTTTATAAAGCAAGGCAAAACCCAAGCAGGATAGATATAATGTAAAACCACATGCAGGCTCATAATAAACTGCTGAAAGACAAAGATAAAGAGAAACAGTAAAAGCAGCCAGAAGAAAAAGAAACCATTACCTTAAAAGAAGTAACAGTAAGACTGACCACTGATCTTCACCAGAATCCATGGAAGCTAGAAAAAGAACATTGCCAACTTAGAATTCTATACCCACTAAAATGTCCTTTAAAATTAAAGATGAAATAAATATATTTTTATTTAAAAAAAAAACAAAAACAGAATCATCACCAGCAGACCGGTATCACAAGAAATCAAAAGAGAGTCTGTCCTTCAGAATGAAGGAAAATGATTCCAGAGAGAACAGACCACAGGAAGGAGTAAATCATACCCAAGACAAAAAGTATGCAGGTAAACATAAAACAATATTGATGACTTAACCCAGCAACAATGACAATATATCTTGAGCTTATAATATATGTATGAGTACCAATATACGACAATAATAGCGCAAAGGGCAAGAGTGGATAAAGTTGAGTTAAACTTTTTTAAGATTCTTGCATTGAAGGTTCTTGCATTGTTCAAGAAGAAGTAACAGTGCAACCTTAAGGTAGACTGTAATAATTCAGGGATGCAGTTTAGATCCAAGGAATGAAATTTTATATATCTATATATATATTTATATATTTATATATATTTATATATATACATTTATATATTTATATATATACCACGAAGCTACCAAAATTGACAAAAACAGTTGATAGGTCAAGAAAGAGAGAAAATGAGGTATTAAAAAACAAAGAATAGATGGTTCAAATAAAAATCAAATCACACGATAGTAGTATCAAACCCAACTATATTAGCAATTACATTAATTGTAAATGGATAAATGTACAGTATGAAATAATTGTCAGATTGAACTAAAAATACAAGATCCAACTATTCGTTGTTTATAAGAGATACACACGATATATGAGGACACAAGTTGAAAAGAAAAGAATGAAAAGATATTGCTAGAAACCATTAACAAAAAGCTGGTGTGGTTATATTACCATCTGATAAAGTAGATTTAAAGGCAAGAAGTATCATTAAATGCAAAAAGGAAGAAGCAACTTCCCCAAATTAGTATGCTACTCATTTCAAAGCTTCAAATATGCAAAGCAAAAGTAACAATTTTAAAAAAACAAATGGGCAAATTCAAAATCAAAGTTATGGATTTAACACACCTTTCTCAGTAAACGCTAAAACAAGCAAGCAAACAAAGAAAAAAAACAGTAAAATATTGAGTATTTAAACAACGCAATTAAGCAATTTTATCTAGTTAATGTATATACAACATTATATTGAATAACTGCAGAGTAAATATTATTTTGAAATGCCTGTGGAACATTTACCACAATAGACTACACAATGGGTCATAAAGCAATTAACACAAATTTCAAAGAACTGAAATTATACAGAATGTGCTCTCTAACTGGAGTGGAGCTAATTAGAAATCTATACAAAAAGGAAACTAGAAAATCTCTAAATGCTTGAAAATTAAGCAACACTGCTAAATAGTCCATAGGCCAAAGGAGACATCACAATAGCAAATATTTTGAGTGGAATAATGAAAATTGTGAGCTGCATCTAAAGGCAGTGGGTAGAGAAACATTTATAGCCTTAAATGCAATTCTTAGAGAAAAAGACATATAGAAAATTAATGATTCTAAGCTTCCATCTCAGGAAGTTAGATAAACAACAGCAAGTTAAACCTAAAGAAAATAGAAAGAATGAGATAGTAAAAATGAAAACAGAAATCAAATAGGAAAATGAAATACACAGTGGAGAAAATCAGCGGCAAAGACAAAAGTTAAGTCTTTAAATAAGTAAATAAAATGTACAAATCCCTACCAAGAAGAGAGAGGCAGAGAGAGAGAAACAGAGTATCAGCTAAGAAAGGGGGTCATCAGTACAAGTTCTAGAGACATTTAAAAGATATCATGGTATTAATAACAACTTTTTGTCAATACATTTGGCAAGTTAGATTAAATGAACAAATTCTTTGAAAACACAACTTACCATATAAGAAAAAGTTAAAAAAAAATACTTAGTCTGATATTCATTTAAAAACTGAATCTGCAATTTAAAATTTTCCTACAAAGAAGCTTCCAGGGCCAGATAGTTTCGCTGGAAAATTTCCACAAATATTTAAGGCAGAAACAGTGCTAATCTTTTATAAACGATTTCAGAAAAAAAGAGAAAGAAAAAACACCAAACTTGCTTTACAAGACTAATATAAACTTGATAACAAAATCTGACATTTTATTATTATGTTTTAGAAGAAAGGAAAGAAAAAATTACAGGCCAATATCACTCATATGCATAAATATGAAAATCTTAACTAAAAATTAGCAAATCAAATTTAGTAACATATAAAAATTGTATATCATGACCACATGGTGTTTATTCTAAGAATGCAGTTACTTTAACATTATTTTGATGTAATTTACCACATTATTAGAATAAAGGAGAAAAAGCATATAATCATCTTGATAGATACAGAAACATCATTTTACAAATTCAACACTTTTTCATAATAAGCTACCAGAAAACAGGAGTAGAAAAGAACTTTCCTAACCTGATGAAGGATATCTATAAAAACACTTAGTTAACATCTTTTAATGTAAACTAGTGAATGCTTTTCCTCTGTGGTTAGGAACAAGACAAGGCTGCTATCACTACTTCTATTCACCATCATACTCAAGATCCTAGCCAGTGTAGTATGGCAAGAAAACAAATTGAAAAGTATGAGACTTAAAAGGAAAGAATAAAACTATTATTTGCTCACATACATAGTAACGTATGCAAAAAATTCAAAAGGATCTATACACAAACTATTAGAATTAATAAGCAAATTTGGAAAGGTTGTTTAAACAAGGTGACTTTTCAAAAATCATGGTCTTTTTATATACTAGTAAGACAAATTGGAAATAGAATTTTAAAAACCACCATTTACAACTGAATTTTTAAAATCAAATAAGAATACATATAATAAAAAATTGCAAGATATCCACCCTATAAAACAGTGTTTAGAGAAATTAAATAAGACCTAAATACATGGATTTACATAAACACTTCATGTTTATAGATTGGAAGACTCAGTATTTTTTCTCTCCAAATATCAATCTCTCTCCAAATCGATCTATAGATTTTGTGCCATCTCAATCAAAATATTGGAAGTAAATTGAAAAGCTGATTGTAAAATATATACATAAAAACACAGAAAAACCCAGAATAACCGAATGATGTTGAAGAAGAATAAAGTTGGAGAACTCATACCATCAGATATACTTTTGTAAATCTGCAGTAGTTAAGAAGACTATGTGGGTTTGGTGCAAAGACAGATAAACAGAAGAATGAGGTAGGATAGAGTCCAACAACAGACCCATACATGTTCAATTGATTTTTGACAGTGGTGTCACTGCAATCCAGTGGGTAGAGAATGTCTTTTAAATAAATGGCCTAATGTTCTTAGATCAATTGGATATTCATACAGGAAAAAAAAAAATGAACCTCGATCCCTACCTCACAACATATAAAAAATTAATTTGACAAAACAATAAAGCTTCCAGAAAAAAATACAAAAGAATATCTTTATGATGTTGGCATAGGCAAAAAATTGTTAGAACACCAAAGCCACTACCCATAAAATAGGCCTCATTAAAATTAAGAACTTCTGTTCATTAAAAGACATCAGGAGAGTGAAAAGGCAAGACATATACTGGGATAAGATATAGGCAATACACATATCTGAAAAATCAATAAGAAAAACACAATTAAACTTTGGGCAAGAAACTTAAGAACTTCATAAGACAGGATATTCAAATGGCCAATCAACACATGAGAAGATGTTCAACATTATCACTCATAAGGAAAAAGCCTATTGAAACCACAATGAACATACTACAAACTCCCTATAATGAGTAAAAATAAAAATACTGTGAATATTAAGTGTTGGCAAGAACGTGGCCCACCTGGAACTCTCTCATGTATTGTTTTTGAGAGTGTAAATTGATGCAGTTACTTTGGAGAACTGGAAATTTTGTATTAAGTCAAATGTACACCAAATTTTATTTACAGCTAAAAGCATTCCAACTGTCACAAATAGGGTCATATTGCTTATATTATTTTGAGCATGCTCTTTCATTTCACAATATACCATGAAGTATATATATATATATTTCACAATATGATGTGAAATATATATACTTCATGGTATATTTATATATATGGTATACATAAGTATTTACCCAGTAATTTATTTCTAGAAAATTACTCAGTAATTTATTTCTAGAAAATTACCCCTAGAACGAAACAAACATGCAAAGATTTGTGCAGGATCTTCTCATGCCATTATTTATAATGGCAAAAACTGGCAACACCTAAATGTCTCACAATATGTTGAATACAGTGCAGCCATTAGAAATCCTATTACAGGGAAAAGTTATTGACTTGTGAAAATATTCATGGTATATTATAAAATGAAAGAGCATGATCAAAATAATACAAGCAATATGATCCTATTTGCAACAGTTAGAACGCTTTTAGCTGCAAATAATGAAATAGCTTCCTAAAATAAAGGCAGATGATTATCTCAAATCACAGGAGTCCAAAGATTGGGCAATTTCAGGGTTGGCTAATGGAGTCACTCAAAAATGTTATCCAGGACCTAGATTATTTCCTTGGTGTTGGTTTTTGTTTTCAGCCTAGTTCTTCCTTGCTTGCTGGATGACTGCAGTGGCTCCCTGAATCCCCAGCTTGCAGAGCCAAGTTGAGCAGCAGAGAGAGGCCCATCATCTTCTGTGCATCTCTAAGAACAAGGGAAACATTTCCCCAAAGTCATTCTCGTGCATCTCACTGGCCAGAACTGTATCTCATGCCCAATGCCTAAATTAGTCACAGAAGAGGGAAATGGGACCACAGTCATAATCTTAAACCAATCATGATTGGATTCCCTGGAGCTGTGCCGTGCAGGGGGTCACTTTTCCTGAGCCCATGGCAACAAGGAGCTTGAACACTTCTATAAAACCAGGGCTTTGCCAGTCAAGAAGAAGTCAGCAGCAGTGAAGACAGACTGGCACTGAATAGGCGACCTATAGTGTCCGTCCCATCAAATACACACCAAAAGGCATAAACCAAGCTCTGAGCTTCATCATAAACCCCACCTCTGGGTGGTAAAACTGTGGTTGATTATTTTAGTGTTTTGCTCTTGGTTTTCTTCATTGAATATGTATCATGTTATAATAAAAAAAAAGTCTTAAATGTGATTTTTAAAACAATAATTTCAAAATAAAAGGGCGCTTGAGAATCGTTAAGTACATCCCTAGCACTTTGCAAACTGAAAAGACATGTTTCTAAAACGTAGAGTCACGCTTATGAAGCCACAGTCATTTCCTTCTACTTCTATTTCCGTTCTATTCCTCCCTCCTTTCACAATCTGCCCCTGGGCTACTCAAAGTCTGACTTCAAAGTGATGCTGGATGGAAGGGACTTCTAAGGACACTGAAGTCAACCTATTACAGGAAACCCAGAACGAGAGCCGCTTACTCAAGGTCACCCAGCCACCTAGGGAGAAGCACCCAAAGACAGTAATTGGCGCTTTAGAAATCCTCGGATGAGTATACTTCTCCAATTCCTAAAGCCAGCCCAGGGGCAGCAAAGACTGAGCAAAAGCCAGGGACACACTGATGGTTCAGCCGTCTTGCTGGGGAGAGAGGACAACAGCCTGCTTTCTAGTGTTACCTCTCTGCTGTTAACCTTGCCTTCTTCGCCAGCTCCATTCACACGGGCTGGAAACATATCCAATTTCCTCCCATCCTTTTAAACAATAAAAATGTTTAACTCTGCCTTCTCTCTCTACCGCTTTTCATCCAAATAGCTTAAAAAGAAAATCTACACTTTCCTTTTCTAATTCCTTACCTCCCATTTTCTCCTCAACTCATTTCAATCTGCTATACCACTCCACGAGGTATACCGCTACAATTTTTCTTGCTAAGGACACCAGTGACCTCCTGTCATGAAATCTGAGGAAATCCTTAAGTTCTTACCTTGCTGGACCTCCCTGTTGCAGCATTTAACCTTATTGTCCACTTTCTCTTTCTGAATGTTCTGCTCTCTTGGTTCCCAGGATATCTTGCTTTCCCCAGTTCTCATAACTTTCTGGTCTTAACTTTTTTTTCATGGGTGGGAAGATGTATAAAGACATCTGGTGATATCATTTTAACACCTGGATCCAGCCATGCCTGAAGCCTGCCCTGGATTTTTTTAGTTACGGGAGCCAATACGTTATTCTTTTTGCTCAGACCAGCATTCGTTGAGTTTGTGGCACTGGCCAATGGAGCTCAGCATAGCAGTGAAATCCTCTCCCTCGGTAACTCCTTCCCTTCTTCTACTGGCATCTGTAGCACTAATGATAGTACTAACTAGTCACAGATCCCCAAAAGAGCACACAGTAGAGGCTAGACATACAGTTAGGGAGGAGTAACTCAAGAATGGCCATTTTGGATACTTCAGACAGAGCAGCTTGCTTCCCCACACACTCCAGTTCACGGGTCTCATCTGATGCAGAGAGCAGGTTAAACCAAATAGATTTTGCCACCTGAGCACTGCCACAACCATCAGCACTATTTGGGATGAACCCCCAAATGCCAATCTTCTTCCTGGCACAGGCACCCTGAAAGGAAATCTCTCTGGCAGCCTTTGCCCTCTGCCTCTGGATGAAGCTCACCTAAGACTACCCTACATCTCTGTCCACCCCCAGAGGGCAAGGCACACAAGGGAAACGAATGAGCCACCTACACAACTGCTGGGAAAGCTCACATCAGCTACCAATGGAGATTAGTTGAGTCCTTTGTTTAAAAATGGGAAGAGACAGTGAAAATCCTCTGGACATGGGAGGAGAATCAGTGGCCTGAACTGAACAATCAGACCAAATAGCCCATGCAGAAGTAGTTAATGCCGAAGAAATAGAAGAAAACTTTGGTTTTATCATCAGGTTCCTTGAGAATCATTAAGTGTACTGCACTGACAACATAATCTCAGACAGCTGCTGTTTTACAAAAAAAAAAAAAAAGGCAGCAGCATTTGAAAACAAAAAGTTATGGAGACTAGCATAAACTTGAGTTCAAAACTAACAATGGCCACTCACACAAAAATTTATAATAGCAGACAGATGTGGAGACACATGCCTGTAATTCCAGCACTTTGGGAGGCTGAGGTGGGCAGATCGGTTGACTCAGGAGATCAAGACCAGCCTGGGGAACATGGAAAAACCCTGTCTCTACAAAAAATAGAAAAATTATCCAGATGTCATGGCACATGCCTATAGTCTGAGCTACTTGGGAGGCTGAGGTGGGAGAATTGCTTGAGCCTGGGAGGTTGAGGCTGCAGTGAGCTGAGATTGCACCACTGCCCTCCAGCCTGAGTGGCAGAGTGAGACCCAGTCTCAAAAAAAAAAAAAAAAAAAGAAGAATATTTAAACATTACAATTAGCCACACATCGTTTTTCATTTTTAAAAAATGTATAATAGCAACCTGATAGAGCAGTATATTAAGAAATAACTTGACATTTTATTCTAGGAATTCAAAGATGACTTAATAATTATCAAAGCCTATAAAGTTTTTCATGTTTGCAAATTATTACAGAGCAATAATCATTACATCTAGAGGTTAATGTGGAAAAATAGGTGCTGATACTGATAGATTCCAACAAAGGCATTAATAAAAATTCCATTTTAGCCAGGCACGGTGGCATACACTTGTAGTCCCAGCTATTAGGGAGGCTGAGGCAGGAGGGTAGCTTGAGCCCAGCCTGGGTAACATAGTGAGATGCCCAACTCTAAAAAGAAAAATCCAATTTTAATTACACACACACACACACACACATTCTCTCTCTCTCTCTCTCACTAAATTAGGAATGAAAGGACATTTCTAAAACATAATGAGATTATCAGAAACCTGAAGCAAACATCATGAAAACAGGAGAAAACCTGCTTTTGCAAACAACAGTGCCTACTGTCTCCATTCCTAATCATCACTGTTTTGGAATTTCTAGCTAATGCACTGATACAAGAAAATTAACTAAGATTCATAAATATGGCCGGGCGCAGTGGCTCACACCTGTAATCCCAGCATTTTGGGAGGCCAAGGTGGGGGGATCACAAGGTCAGGAGTTTGAGACCAGCCTGGCCAACATGGTGAAACCCTGTCTCTACTAAAACTACAAAAAAATTAGCCAGGCACGGAGGCACCTGCGTGCAATCCCAGTTACTTGGGAGGCTGAGGCAGAAGAATCACTTGAACCTGGGAGGTGGAAGTTGCAGCGAGCAGAGATTGTGCCACTGCACTCCAGCCTGGGCAACAGAGCAAGACTCCGTCTCAAAAAAAAAAAAATTCATAAATATTTTTTAAAAGGAAGACACAAAATAATTATTTACACGAGATACTCCTATCAAAAAAGCTCCAGAGAATCAACTCAAAACTAATGGAAACAATATGTGAATTTAGTAAGAGACCTGTTCAGAAGAATATATACATTTATAAAAACCAATAGCTTTCCAAATCCTAGCTTTCCAACAGCAAGGACGATTTAGAAAATAAATGTATTGAAAAAGATCCTACCCACAATAGCAGCAAAAACTATCACATACCTAGAAATAAATAGAAATATGTTAGGTTTGTAAGAAGTAAACTATAAAACTTTGCTAAAGATCATAAAAGAAGACTTAAATACCGTGGAAAAATGCACCAGGTCCCTGAAGGAAAACTCAGCATTGTGGGAATGTCAACTCTCCTCAAATTAACCTATAAATGTAATGGCATTCCCATCAAAATCCCAATGGCTTCCTCTCCAAAACCCGTAACCCGAGTCTAATGATGAGAAAAACATCAGACGAACTACAATAAAGGACCCTTCCACAAAAGGCCTGCCCAGGACGCCTCGAAAATGAGCTATCAAAACAAGGGAAGCATGAGAAACTGTCTCAGCCAAGAGGGGCCTAAGCAAACGGGATGACTAAATGCAACATGGATGAGATCCTGGAACAGAAGATGTACTTTAAATGAAAGCTAAGCAAATCTGAATAAACTATGAACTTTACTTAATATAGATTTTGCTTCATTACTTGTAGCCAACGTACGGTACTAATGGAAGGTGTTAGTAATTGGGGGAACAGGGTACAGGGAATATGGGAACTCTCTAATAGCTTTGCCATTTTTCCATAAACCTAAAATTGTTTTAGAAATAATATCTAGGTTTTACAAGTCCCAGTGGAGTTTGAAGGGGAAGAAGAAGAGAAAATGTTTCCATTTTTATTTTAAATTGTATCTGAAATGACAACGGAATGATAACAGGACAGAATTCCCATCTTAAAATTAAGGGGGGCCTAGTAAGCCAAGGTGAAGTGAAAAGGTGTCTATTCCCTTCTCTTGAAAACCCATCCTGGAACAAGCAGAACAAAAAGCAACACAAAACCCACCTTGGATAAAATGGGGAGGCATCTAAAATATTATCAGATTGCAACATAGGCTGGCAGAGGATGGGCAGCTGGAGGAACCACCTTAGCAGAGAAGATGGAATCAAATCTGAGTGCCCAATGTGGGCTCTGGAATGGAGAAAGCTAATTTGCCCATCAGAAATCACAGGAAAGGCTTAGGAACAGAAGGAGCCAGGTCCCTTAGAAGGCTGAGGTGAGGGCTGCCACTAAAAATAGAAGAATCTTTTTTCCAACCTTATTCAAGAAGCACTGAGACCCCCAGATGGCCCATTCAAACCCCACCTGAAGCAGCTCCCTTCCTGTTCCTGTGGACCACCATAGAATCCTTTCCTAGAGCGGTGGTCATAGAGAGACTTCTAAGTTGGTTTCACCAGGCACTGAGGAGGGTGGGGAAGTGCTGAATCAAAAATAGATGGCGGTCAGGCACAGTGGCTCACACCTGTAACCTCAGCACTTTGGGAGGCTGAGGTGGGTGGATCACTTGAGGTCAGGAGTTCGAGACCGGCCTGGGAAACCCCATCTCTACTAAAAATACAAAAAATTAGGCGGGTGTGGTGACAGACACCTGCAATCCCAGCTACTACGGAGGCTGAGGCAGGAACATCACTTGAACCCAGGAGGTGAAGGTTGCAGTGAGCCAAGATTGCACCACTGCACTCCAGCCTGGGTGGCAGAGACTCTGTCTCAAAAAAAAAAAAGATGGGAGGCTGGGTGTGGTGGTTCACACCTGTAATCCCAACACTTTGGGAGGCCAAGGCAGGAGAATCACCTGAGTCAAGGAGTTCCAGACTAGCCTGGGCAACATGGCGAGACCTCGTCTCTACAAAAAATAAATTAAAATTAGCCGGGCATGGTGGCAGGCGTCTGTAGCCCTGGCTACTCAGGAGGCTGAGGTGGGAGGATTGCTTGAGCTCAGACAAGGTTATAGTGAGCGGAGATGTGCAATTGCCTCCAATCCAGCCTGGGTGACACAATATGACCCTGGAAAGAGAGAGAAGGAGAGAGAACGGGAGAGAGAGCGCACAAGAGCAGATGGGTAAGGAGCAGTTTTAAGAAGTAGTTTGAGCCCTCTAGCTCCCTCCCCACTCAGGCCTAAAATTAGAGAACCCTGCTGACCCTGCCTAACCTTGAAGTCAGACCGGGCCTAGATGTATTATGTTCAACCCTTGTGTCCCCCCTCTGCCCGCACACACACCCACTGGTGGGAAAGTGGAGGGTCATTCTTTGTAAAAGAAAGGAAGACGTACACCATACAGAGAAAACGCAGCTTCACCCTCCAGTAAAGCATTCGGCCTGTGAATCCCACCTGCCTGGTTGAGCAAGTTGCCCTCAAGAATGAAAAGGCAGCCAAAGATCACCAGACATTTCAAGAAATCCACTGCCTGAAAAAGAGCCCACTGAAGTGGGGGGAAACTTGAAGAAGCAGGTAACACAGAGAACAGGAGGAAAAGAAGATATTCTTAGAGAAGAGAAAACATCGCATTCATTACAAATAAAGGAAGCAGCTGGGCATGGTGGCTCACGCCTATAATCCCAGCACTTTGGGAGGCTGAGGTGGCCGGATCATGAGATCAGGAATTCGAGACTAGCCTGACCAACATGGTGAAACACCATCTCTACTAAAACCACAAAAATTAGCTGGGTGTGGTGGCGTGTGCCTGTAGTCCCAGCTACTCGGGAGGCTGAGGCAGGAGAATCACTTGAACCCGGGAGGCAGAGATGGCGGTGAGCCAAGATTGAGCCACTGCACTCCAGCCTGGCAGTGGAGCAAGACTCCACCTCAAAAAACAAAAATGAAAAAATAATAATAAAGGAAGCAGGCTGGGTGTGGTGGCTCCCACCTATAATCCTAGCACTTTGGGCAGCCGAGGTGGGAGGACTGTTTATACTCAGGAGGGCAAGACCAGCCTGGGAAACATAGTAAGACCCCATCTCTACAAAAATATTTTAAAAATTAGACCGGCATGGTGGTATGTGCCTGTAGTTCCAGCTACTTGGGAGACTGAGTGGAAGGATCACTTGAGCCTGAGAAGTTGAGGCTGTGTGGAGCCATGATCACGCCACTGAACTCCAGCCTGGGTGGCAGGGTGAGACTCTGTCTCAAAAATAAATGTAGTGCATGATACAGATGGCACTACAGAACAATGAGTAGATGGATTATTCTATAACTGGTGTTAGGACAACTCTCAACTAAGGAAAATACAGAGTCCCATCCCTGTGCGACACTTGGCACCAAAGTAAATTCCAGGTGTATCAGATATTTAAACAAACAAACAAAAAGAGCAAATAAGAAGAAAATCTAAGAGAATGTGTTACAATTTACTGAAGAGGAAGGCCTTTCTAACCCTGTTCACAAAACCATAAAGGAAAAACAGAAAACATCTAAATTTCCGTACAGCAAAAGACATCATAAATAAAGTTACAAAAATTGCTGCATGGAGAAAACTGGGTTACATATTTCAAACAAAGCTTTTTATTATCCTTAATATGTAAACTACATTTCTAAATCAATGAGAAAAACAAGGGTCCCGATTTTAAATGGACAAAGGGCACAAACAAGCGCAAAAGAAGCACGGAAGGCCAGTAAACATATTAAAATAAGCTCGTCTTGCTGGTGGTGTCATATAATTCAAAACAACAATGAAATACATCAGTTGCATAGCAAACCACTGAAGATTAAGCAGATTGATGTTGTTCAGCATAAGGGCGTCAGGGAAACAAGCAAGCTCTTTCAAAATCAATAGAACTGACACAGGCACAATCACTTTGCAGGACAATTGGGCAAAATGCTTTAGGATGAGGCCGGGCGGGGTGGCTTGCACCTGTAATCTCAGCACTTTGGAAGGCCCAGCTGGATGGATCACGAGGTCAGGAGTTTGAGACCAGGCTGGCCAACATGGTGAAACCCCGTCTCTACTAAAAAATACAAAAATTAGCTGGGTGTGGTAGCAGGCGCCTGTAATCCCAGCTACTTGGGAGGCGGAGGCAGGAGAATCATTTGAACCCGGGAGGCGGAGGTTGCAGTGAGCTGAGATGGTGCCATTGCACTCCAGCCTGGGTGACAGGGTGAGACTCTGTCTCAAAAAAAAAAAAAAAAAAGGTTTAGGATGTAAAGCAGGGCATATCCTTTGACCCTGAAATTTCACTTTGGGAACTTATCTTAAGGGAATAACCAGAGAAGCAAACAAAAGATACATCTAAGGATGTGTACTGCCACATTTTTATGATTAAAAAATAAGTAAACTAATCTAAATATCCATTGGTTTACATGCCTAGATGGTGGTCTTCCTTGGGATACTCTGAGCTTCACATAGGAAGGGACTGTAGGTGTCTCACTCATCTCAGTGGCTCTCGTGTCTGGTGTGTCAATCAATGTTTTCAAAATGGATGGATGAGTTGAGGGAAAGAGAGAGAAACAATGTTGAAGTTTATTTGGAATCATTAAGCCCAGTGATTCCTACATTTCTTAATTTCACAATTGAAGGAACTACTATACGTTTGTCCACTTTTTATTCTGCCAAGTAAGGACCCTTGGAAAAACAACACCACTTCCGTCTTCAACACATGCTATCATCACCCTTGCATAAAAGAAAAAGGACATTTGAACACCGAAAATAGCAGGAAATATATAATCTTTCTTTTTCTTTGTTTTTTTTTTTTTTGAGACAGAGTCTCGCTCTGCCACCCAAGCTGGAGGGCAATGGTGCCATGTCGGCTCACTGCAACCTCCGCCTCCCATGTTCAAGCAATTCTCCTGCCTCAGCTTCCCAAGTAGCTGAGATTACAGGTGCCCACCACCACACCAGCTAATTTTTATATTTTTATTAGAGATGGGTTTTCACCATGTTGGCCATGCTGGTCTTGAACTCCTGATCTCAGGTGATCCGCCCACCTCAGCCTCACAAAGTGCTGGGATTACAGGTGTGAGCCACTGCACCCAGTTGGAAATACATAATCTCAAAATGAAGATTGTCCTTTAAATTGAATAGCTTTAGCTTTATGAAAATAATGCTACATTGCTTTATGGTTTTCATCTTCTCAAGGATGAGGGAAATGTTCTCTGACAAGGGTTGACATGTGGAAACTGGTCCCTCATATTACAAAGTAGGAGAAAACCACTGAAGCTCTGAGCAGATAGAGGATCTGACTGTAGACCCCCAGGAGTCAAATAACAGGGGGTTGGGGGGACCAAAATCCACATCTCTTGGCTCCTGGCCCAGAACTCTATTCTTTCATGACAGTGCTCACCACCAGCTATGTGGCTGCACCATTTCTAGAATCAGGAATATATTCCCCTATGGTGGGACTTTGGAGATCATTAAACGTAACATCTACCTGGGCATAAATTATCTTCAGAAGAGCCCCCAACCTTGGCTTATACACCTTCAGTAACATGAAGCTCACCACTTGCAATGGCAGCCCCTTTTTTTGTGGGGGGAGGTTCCATTGTTTTGGCAGTTATTTTTTTCCTGGAGCTTAAATCTGTTTCATTGTGGCTCCACCCAGCAGTCCTAAAGCTGCTCTCCCATCTGCATGAGGGTCTCTGAGGTTTAGGAGTGTGTGGCACTCAGGAGTCATTCTGGAGTCTCCCAGGACAGAAAAACAGCCTCTCTAATGCCCCAGTCCCCATCCCTTTCTCTAGCATCCTTCTGCAAGACTTCATACTTCATCGCTTGAATAATGATTGAATCCAACATTCTCAGCCCTATTTACAGATGAGGAAACAAAGAGTGCCGTAGAAACCATCAATTCCAACACTCAACCCTAATGAGTTCTTCCAAAATGGAGAGAGTTGTCCAGAGTCTCAAATTTGGAAAGAGTACTCCACATCTTGTACTCTGATCAATGATTTCAATCTCTGATTTTACCAGTCCACTAAGGTCCTGTCTACAAGCTCTACCACTGGCTCTCATGTGATATCTGGGGGTTTCCTTTGCCTATTCCCCTGGCTAGACACACTATTAAGAAATGTTGGTGAATAATGGTGTGATCATCTACAAGTTCCATAATGTCTTGGTTTTAATGTTGCAAGCAATAGAAATTGCTGTGGCTGATTTTGGTCACCAGCTTCCAAGGTGACCACCAAGGATCCTTCTTCCTGGTGGCTGCAACCTCGTGTAGTCCCCTCCCACACTGTACCAGGGTTGGCCTGTGTGACCACAGAATATGGCAGTAGTGATGGCATGCCACTTCTGAGATTAGTTTATAAAGTGTTGTAGCTTTCCTGGCCTGTCAGAAACTTTGTGATAATAAGTGTTTACTGTCTTCAGCTGCCAAGTTTCAGGCTATTGGTTATGTAGCAATAGACAACTTGTAAATTGAAAAGAAACACAGTGAAAGGATTTCAGGTGGTTCATGATCCTCTTGAAGCCTGGAGAAACAGGCAAGGGGTGTAGGCAGCCAGAGCCACAGCCAAGCTCATGCTAGAGACCTGACGTGATGAGGACATTGCTCCTCAACCTGTCCAACAGGTGCCAAAGCCTGGACCACCAGCCCTAGCCCACAGCTCTGCTGGACCCAGCCATTGGCACCACTGCCTCTGAGAACTGACTGCACTGCACCCTACCCTTGCCTGAAAGGACTGTCCAAGGTCCACGCTTCTGTTATCTCTAGCTCCCAATTCAAAGTCAGGAAGATGCATCTGATTGACTAAACCTGGGTCATGGACTAGCGCCTTACCTGCAGGGAGGCCGGGGAAAGGGAACACTCTGTTTCTCCCCAAGGATCAGAAGGCGGGATGTTCCCCAGCCACTGGAAGGGGAATCAGATGCTGGGAAGCCAGAAAAAAGAGATATATTTGCTTCAATCTCATCTAGAATTCAGGGATAATTCAATGAGATGGTTTATGAGCATGCCTACAAACTCACTGGCACTCAGTAAATGTTTATTGCACATGGTAACCAAGGTGATCTTATGAAAACATAAATCAAGTTCTGGGTCTCCCCAGCTTTAAAATTACCAGTGGCTTCCACTGCACTTCAAAGAAATCCAAACTGGAAAAGCCTGGTGCAGATCCCACCTTTTCCCCACATCTGCGTCTTGTCCTTCTTGCCACAGTGCACTCTGGGCACACTAGTCTTCTGCCACTTCTTAGAACAAGCCAATTCCATCCTGCTCAGGGCCTTTGCACGGGCTGTGTCCCCTGCCCAGGAGTTGTGCTACTCAACCCTTGGTGGGGCTGGCTCCTTTGTATCTGCAAGGCCCCCACTGAAATGCCACCTCCTCAGGGATGCCTTCCCTGTCTTCATGATCTAGGACTGTTCCCTCACTCCCACGCCACTATCCCCATGCCTCCTCACCTTGCCATGCCTCAACAGGAGAGACTAACGGGGGAGATTTTCTGGAGCACAGGTAGGGGATAGTGGTTTGGGCCTCCCAGGGAGCTGGCAGGAGCAAGGGAAGTTGCTTCTCAGTAGAGTGAAAAATGGCAACGATGATCTGACCCAAGGCATTTTGATCTTAGTCACTGTCAGCAGCTGGATGAGCAATTCCTTGGGCTTAAGCCAGCCCCTCCTTCTTTCCAAGAGAGGGATCCCTCAGCTGTTGGGCGAGTGGACAAGACCAGAACAGGACTATGCCTGGCTTAACATAAGGCCTGTAGAATCCAGGTCCCTTCAGCAGCTCTTCCAAATGTGGATTTATTTCAAGCATTTATTTTTTACCATTAAAAAGGGCAACATCTTTAACAAAAGGCAGAGAAAACAAGGCCGAGCCAGTAGGATTAGAAGTGGTAAAGCAGTAATAAGAAGGATACAACTGCCAAAGCTGTGAAGGTGGGATTTGGCTCTGAGCTTCCTGGCAGCCTGTGCAAGAAGGGAAGGCTGATCCGTTATGGAGCTCTTCTTATTAGCAAGGAAGATGCTTGCCAGTTCCTGGGGGAAGATGCAGTGTGTTTCAGTTTTAGTTTTTTCCAGGCACTAAATCCTGATTGAAATTTTTCCCTTGTGGTTTTAGGAAAGGTCATTAATGCAATGAACAATGTCCTTGTTTTACAACGAATGTGGCAGTGAATCTCCAGTGACTGTTCCTTCTAGGATCCAGGGGGCATTTGCCTTGGAGCTGACTGGAAGTATGTTTTGCTTGGTGTCATTATTATTAGTAGGGGGTGGAGGGAAGCCCTCAGGTGGACTTTTCCTTCTAAAGAAGTGAACTCTATTCATTTAGAGCATCTCAGTAGCCTTTACAGGGACCTGGAGGTGACTGGGATTGTTTGCACATTTTTTTGCAAGAAGAGGTCGTAATGTACCTGGCCTTGAATCACAACGTTCTGGTCAGCTCCTTTTTGTGAGATATGCTCAAGGGAGAAATTAAGAAAATATTTCACCACTCATTAGGCTGAAAAGCTGCATTATAGAAAAGGACAATGAAGCAGAAATGCCCGAGACCCTGAGGAATGGAGTCAGGCAGACCTAGGTTTGAATCTCACCCTACCGCAAACTAGCTGTGTGACCTTGGGCAAGTCTCTTAACCTCTCTGAACATGGTTTATCTGCCTGCAAAATATGGTGATGATGACATCTGTCTTGGATTATTGAGAGGCTAGAGGGTAATACCCCAGAAGGTGTGTGCCATATGCCCTATTCACTTCAATCCTCTTCTCCTTCCTCTTCCCGTAAGTTCTCAGGAAATGCCAGTGGGGCTCTCATCTCACTCCTACTTCTGAGTTTCAGGCTCAATTCAGCCCATAGAAGGAAACTGAGGCACAGCCTCACAAGACGTGCTTTGTCTAGACTGCTTGCCTGTGGTGATCCCATTCTGCCCACATTGACCCAGAGCATGTGTGTCAACCATCCGACTGCCGGGGGCTTCCCTTCTGAGATGGCTCCAGCAGTTCCCCCAGCCTTGCTCCCGATTCCTTCCTGCACCTTGGCCTTGACTGTGTAGCTACAGGGGCCACTTCTTGAGGGCAAAATATAGAACCCCTGGTCCCAACTCCTCATGCCATGCAGGAAAACACTGGCCCCCAGAGAGGACAAGTCACATGCTTCAGGCGGTAGGCTGGGACTCAGACCTGGGTGTCTGGATCATATTGCATCTCTCTGCTCCCCACAGCCCCTACGCAAGTCCCAGTGTGATGCATGAAGCGCTGAGTCCCCAGCCTGTCATGCCCAAGGACCCAGTTGCACCCTACAGATGCAGCTGAGGACCAATGGTTCCTGACAAAGGAAACCAGACTGGGCCAAATGGATGGGGAGATTTAAACAGAAAACCAGCACCAAAGAAATACCCTCCTTACCTCATTTCCAACTTGTCAGATCACTCTCTTAAAGATCTTTTTGTTCTCTGGAGGTGGGGACCACACCCCTTCTTTATCCACTCCTCTTTCTGCCCTCATTTCTAGTATCTCTGCCTCGCCCTCTACCCCAGTCACTGCAGGTCACATGTCCAACACCCTGGCCACATTGACACCTCGCAGGCTTTGCGCCAGCTGTTTGCCTTCCTGGCAATGCCATCCTACCACTGGTGGAAATTCCAGGCTTGCCTCTGACATCACTCCCTTGGTGAACCTTTCTCCTGAGAAGGAACAACAAATGGCTCTTTCCTCAGTGCCCCTTCTCCCAGCCGGGCACTTGGCATCCAAAACGATGCTCCGTGCTGCTGGAGGTGCATTCAGTTCTGAATTAATTCAAGTTATCTGCGAGTGCCTTCATCTCCTGGGCAGACCAAGACCTCCTTGAAGGATCTTGTCATTCTAATCGTGGAACCCCCCTCGGACCCCCAGTACCTGATACTCTGCCTGGCACCAAGCAAGAGATACTCAGGAATGGTACAGCTGCACTGAACCTCATATAGTGTTAGGGTGGTTATTGTCTCTTGAGCATCTACTGTGAGCAGCTGGGTGCTGGGCCCTTTAAATACACTCTGTTGGCTCCTTATGCAGAGTCAGGAACGTGGGTATTACTGTGCACCACTTTGCAGATGCAGGAAATAAAGGCTCAGAGAGGTGGAACCACTTGCTCAAGATCACACAGCCAATAACAGGCATGAGATTCCAAGCAGCTGTGTTTGTGATGCCAGAGTCAAGGGACACAGATGATGTGGTACCTACAGTGTTCCCTCCCTCATCGTCCCCACCGCCTCCAGCTCCACATCCAGATTCCAAAAGCCATGAGCAGGCCCAGAGGTCTGAGCATGGATGCCCATCTGCGGATCGCCAGCAGCAGGGTTGACAGGGAACTCTATCCGCCTTGGGAGGAGGCTTCCCTGGGGTAGGACCCTCGTTGGTGGCGGAGGGGGCGGGGAGCGTCTGAGCGACTCTTGCAGGGTTTCATGGACGTGTGGGGGAGGGACAACCTCTCACTGGACAGCGCCTCGCCCAGGCGCCTTCCTGGGAACCACCAACTGGGGTTTCTGCCCCCGTTTTAGAGCCTAAACAGCGCATCCTCCCTTGGTAGGAGAGACACCGCCATTGGGCCGCAGGACTTGTAGAGGACGCCACAAGAAACGGGTTGATTGGGGAATGGTTGTCCTGGTTACGCCGCCCCGCAGTGTCCCTCGCCCTGCTCCAAGGCTTCCAGCCCCATCACAACCTGTCCGTTTTCCTGGCGCCCTGGAAAGCATGTCAAGCTCTTAAGTAGTCTGTGACAATGCCACCTCCAACCCCGTCTTTCCCTCATCACCCCTTCTCTGTGATGTCGAATCCCATTTCACAGATGAAGAAACTGAGGAATCGAGCAAGTGAATGCAGCTTGGACATCTTTTCCAAGCCGGCCGGGGTCCGTCCCCTCCAGTTCTCAGAACCTCTCTCCCCCTGTAACGTATTTCGATTTGAAGAACATGTGCGGTTCGCGACTTCAAAACCGCAGCCCCAGGTAAAGAGTTAATATTTTTAACGAGCCCCAAGCCCCTCACCCTTAGCCTTGGCGGGACGCGTACGTTTTGCAACTTCAATTTTTATCTCCAAACTGCTGAGCATTCAAAGGGTTAAATGGGACCGGGAGGGGGCCGGCTGCGGAGCCCCGAGAGGGTTAAAAATCCAAACGCGTCGACTCCCCCCGACTATTTGGTTCCAAATGGACTGCCAAGGGACCGGGAGAGCCGGGGAGCCCCCCTTGCAGTGACTTTTTTTTTTTTAATTGGAGAACTTTTACTTCCGACCCCCAAAAAGTATCCCAGTTCCCAGTTCCAAAGTTCTCTTAACCTTTTCTTTTTCTCATCTATTTTTTTCTCGATTTCTCCGCGGGCTGGATTATAAAACGCTCCCTCTCCCTTTGGGTTTGGGGAGCCGGGTTCCCCCCTCCGGGCAGGGCGCGGGCCGAAGGGGCCCCGGGAGTTTTCTCCGGGGCCGGGTCGGGACGCGGCTGGTGAGTCCCGGCTCCGGCCCCTGAATTGGGGGGTCCGCGTCTGCCCCAAACGCCGCTTTCTTCCGTTTTCCATGTCATTTCCTGTACTAATAAGATGGTGGTCAAAGCAGGGGAGGAGAGCAGCAGCGAGTCGCCGCCGCCGCCGCGCCGAGGCTGGCGCTGAAACTTTGCCTCGCCGGGGACCAGCGCGCCCGCAGCGCGGCCGCTCCCGCCGCGGGGGCCGCCAGCCGGGGCCGCGCCGCCTCCGCCGAGCCGCCCGCCGGGCCGCCCGCGCCGCCCGGGCCCCGCGGCTGCCGCAGCATTCCCGCGAAGGTGAGTCAGCCCCGGTAGCCAATGTGGCCATTGAAAATGGCTTCGGAGAGCGCTCGGCAGTTTGCCAGCGAGCGTGGGGGCCGCCGGTGCGGGGGCCGGGAGCGGCGGCGGGGGGCGCGGGCGGCCGGGGGGCTCGGCGCGGGCGCGGGGCGGGGGTCCGGGCGGCGCGGGCGCGGGCGCGGGGCGGGGGGCGGCCCGCCGCGGCCCCGAGGTGGGCGAACCCTCGGCAGGTAGCTGCCGCCGCCGCCGCGGGAGCCGGGGGCCGCCCTCCGCCTCCTTCCTCCCCGCTCGCTCGCTCCTCGCCTTGTTACATTGTAGCCTTTTCTCTCCGCGAGCGGCGCGCCCGCTGACGGACGTGGCCGCCGACCAATGGGAGCGGCGGCCCGGGCCGAGCGTTCGGAATGAGAACGCGGTGACACGGGCGGGGCGGGGCGCGGGCGCCCGAGGGCTCGCCGCGGCCGCCGGCCTAGTTCTCGCGGACACCCTCGGCCCCGCGTCGGGGGCTGCTGCCGGGGGCTCGGGGATGAAGGTGGGAGGCGTCCTTCGGGATGCCAGGAAGCCCTCTCCATCGCGAAGCGTGGCCGAGCCGGAGGGCGTTCCTGGAATGCGTTTTAAGTGTTAGTTGCGGTGTAGACTCTTCGGGAACCCTCTCTGGAGGGTAGCCTCCATCCCCCACTCGCAGTCCCCAAGGTACTCTCTCCTATGCAGAAACTGCGGAAACTTAGCGGCCAGTGACCTCTCTCCGGTCAAGGCCAGCGTGCCCTAGGCGAGTCGCTGCAAAGAGAATACCAATGTCTTGGGCGATGCTGGTGTAAAGTTGCTGGTGTGTGTCCAGAGCCCAGTTGAGAGATGGGGGCTTAGACCCCCCGCCCAGGCTGGGCTGGGATTTAGGAGAGAAAAATCTGAAACCTCTTCTCTTTCCTAGACGCTTGCTTCGTGTGGAGAAAGGCTGTGCTGTGTAATTTAGAGTGGCTGCAGGGAAACACACCCAGCTCTTTGTGCGTGAGCCAGTATGCAATAATGAGAGATTGCTCTTGGTACCTGGAAACCCTATAAACTTTGGGGGTTTGGGGAGAGAAGAATTTTCCGTGGAGCATGATGCCTGTAGCACCTAAGGTGGTCTTTGCCCACGTTTCCCCTTGAGAGGAAGGAAGGTTGGGACTTTCCTAGGGTCATTGTGTGGGGTCATGGTTGGGGAGCAGGGCACAGTCTTTGCCCTCTAATTCTCTGAAAGGTGGACAAGCAGAGTTCTGTTTGTTTGGCATGTCTGGAAACCTGCCCTTCTGGGAGTAGAGTCCCAGCCTCTTGCTGTATTCAGTCTAATGGAAAGGGTTTCTCTCTGAATTCTACCTCCCCGGCACAGTCGCTGTGTGACTTTGGACTTCACATCGTTGTCTTTGGCCTCTCTGAGCCTTATGTCTCCATCCCTAACATAAGCCCAACAAAACCTGTCTGGCAAGGCAGTTGTGAAATTTAAATGAGATGGCAAAGATGAAATGCCTATTCTAGGGCTTGGCATACTGTTTAAGAAGTGTTTCCCCCCACCCCGCCCCAGAATCACTGCAGAATATACTGTCCTAGGAATATCAGAATTTCCCTGCAGACCCCAGTGTGGTCCATCTAGTCTCAAACTGACAGAGCCCCCAAGGAACAGCTGGTGGCAGGGTCTTGTTTCCTGAGATGAAGGACTCCCCTCACTTGTCCCTGGAGTCCTAGGTGGGTCACGATAGCCATCACCTCTGCACTTAAGACTCATTTGACCCAAGTTACAGTTGTGTCGTCTAGACTTCCTGGGTTGATGTGTTCCATCAATTTGTTCTCTTTGGTGTCAAGTAGGATTTCTCTTATTTGGATCTGCCCTCACCTGGACTTACAAGGAGTTTCCCTGGTTCCAGATTATTGGCAAGTATGAAGTAAAGAGCACTGGAGTAGGAGTCAGGAGTCCTACCTGTGGCTTCAGCTGCCTCCTTGGCCTGTTCTCTTATCTTATAAGCATGACAAACACACAGGGGCCAGAGCTGTCCGTAATGTTCCTCTCTAAACCTCTTCTAGGGCTCTGATCTAGGGCAGGAGCACACTGTCCCACCACTCTTTAAGGCAGAAGCCTTGGTGTCTCTGCCTATCTCTCTCATCCCAATCTACTCCGTCTCCAGGCCCAGATAACTTTATCCTCTCAAATGAACCCATCCACTTGTCTCCATTCCCTCTTCCCCAGCATCGTAGTCTGGCCATTGCTGTCTCTCCCCAGGACAACAGCAGGAGCTTGCTCATGTACACCTGCAACCTCGCCCTCATGGCAGTCAGAGTGATCTGTTCCAAATAGGATCATGTCGGGGATCCCATTTCCTGCTTCAGACACCTAGAAGTCTTAACAGTGTGTTGAGGATAAAGAACCAAATTAGTGCAGTGATATAAAAGCTTCTGAGTAATCTTGTCCCTGCCCTTGACCTCATCCTCTACCCTCTCCTAGATCTCTGTGAACACCATACTGATCTCTCCTACACAGGCTGGCCTTTCCTCCTCAAATCCTGAAGCTGTTGTCATCTAATGAACGAATTAAGGTTAGCGAAGGGCACAGTGGGATGGGAGCGTCTGCTGGTCCTTAATGCTTTCCTCTTACTATTTCCGGTTCTTCCAGGTCCACGGTAGGTTGACTGGAGCTCTACCTGCGCTAGAGTGGGGGGCCCTGTGACTGGCTGGTGAGTTATAAATGACAGCAATACATGTCACTTCTGGGCCACAGCATTTAATTGCTGGTGTTAGACCTTCCACAGTGCACTTTTCCTGTGACATGGCAACTGGTAGTAAGGTGGGATGGTGGTGGCTGCTGCCAGCCTGAATCCCTGAGTCTCTCTGTGCGTGAAGCCCTTGGTGACCCATGATGGACATGCAACATGAGTGATAACTAAACCTTTGTTGTTTTAAACAAACAGTGAGCTGTTGGGGCTGTTTGTTACTGAAGCATAACTTAGCCTGTGCTGACTGACACAGGGACTAGACAGGCATTTCAGGCGGAGAGACAAGTAGTGCATGTGCAGTTAATACACAGAGAGAGGACCCTAACTTAGAAAGCAGCCAGGGTGATCTTTTCAACATGCATATCTGAGCTTATAACCCCTGCCCGAAAGACCTTCAGGGACTCCCACAGCTGCTAGGAGAATGACAGAAATCTAGCTGCGCTCCAGTCTCTGTGGGGACACCATCTTTTGTGCCTCTCATTTGTCATGTTTTGCCTAACATGGGGCTTCCTCATGCTGTTCCTTCTGCCCTGACCTTGCATTCCACCCCCCTCCCGATGAGGCCTCCTCATCCTTCCTCCTCCGTCTTTACATCCCCTCTTCAAGGAAGCCCTCCCTGATTAGGTGGAACACCCTCTTTATAGCTTTCTTGACCCACCTGCCTCTCCTTTGGGGCACTCATGTCCGTAGCAGTTTTCCACTTATTGGTGTAATGATCTGGTTGTAGCCTTGCTCTTCCATCAGACTGTAAGCTCTGCCAGGGTTGGCTTGAGTGTGCTGTTGGGTTTGCACTTGAGAGTTGCTCACCAAACACCTTCTGCTGAATCCTTGAGCATGGATAGAGAGCTCAGTGTGTGCTGGGGACTGGAGACAGGATGAGTGAACGCCGCTTCCCTGAGCTATGGGCTGGTGGGTTCAGCTGGAAGGAGGTGTTAGGCGTAGCCGGCAAAATGACTGGCTTGTAGAGTACAGCTGATACGTTCCAATCCTTACAGGTGCTCATGGCCCAGGAGTGCTGTTGCCAGGGATGTAGCAGTGGATATCCCAGGAAAGCAGGAGGATGAGAGTCAATGTTCCCTTGAGGTCCCTGCCGATCTAGACAGTATATGATTCAGTGAAGGGGCTGCAGAGCAGGCGATCTGGGGAAGATGAAGAGGAAGAAGAAAAAGATGATGATGATGATGATTGCAGCTAATGTTTTTTGAGGGCTTATTGTGTGCCAGGTGTGGGTCTAAGCATGTCACATACCCTGTGTGAAAACAGCTCCGCAAGCTAGATAGTATTCCTGTTTCACAGATTGAGAGACCGAGGCTCCAAAAGATGAAGTAAGGGACCTAGGGTTAATGGTGTGGCCAGGATTAGAACCCTAGCAGTCTGAGGCCACCTCCTTAGTATGCCCTCTTGGAGTGAGGGCAGAGAACCCCAAGCCCACTAGGGAGAAGCCCCTTTTGAAGCACCATGTGGGGTTATAAAGCCCTCAGGGGAGAGCAGACCTCTGGTGGGGTACCACCTACCTAACACTGGGGTTTAAGCATGGAGTTCTTGGCTTAGAGGTGGCTAGTGGCCCTGGTGCCAGGGGTGATGTAAAACTGTCTGGTGCATCTCTGCCTCCTGCTGGAGGCTGCGAGTCCTTGGAGGCCACAGAGCCCCATGTTCTCAGAGTGGGGCCTGGGAGGGGCTTCCCGACAACTGACCCTGGAGCTGTGCTGGAAAAACAAGCCGTGCAGAAAGAGAAAAGAAAATTGTGCCGTTGTTTTTTTAAAAAGCCTGTTTCCTATTGTAGATTTGTATCTGTGTTGAAAAGGCCAGTGTTCACACAATGCAGCCACTTTGCTGGTGGTGTCCCTGGACTGTGGTGGCTCTGCTGGGGAGGCCTGGACCAGAGTCTGGGGTATGATTTGGTCCTTCTTTCATTGACCAGGTGGTGAGGGTATGCATGCCTTCGCTGTGCCAGGCACTGTGCTGGGCCTGGGCGGTGCCGTGTGCAAGTGAGTCCTTGCCTTTCCAGAGCTCGCAGATCAGCCTGGGAATTGGGCAAAGAACCAGGCAGTTGCAGCTCACAGCAGAAGGATGCAAAGGAGACACCAGTGGCTCTGAACGCTTCCCTGAGGAGGAGGCCTTTAGGCTGGGCTTTGACGAGTGAGCAGGATTTGGAGAGCACAAGAGGGGAGAGGCTTCAGGCCCCGGCATGGCTTGTCCAGAAGCATGGGTGCGTGGAAGGGACTGGGGAGGCTTGAGTAGTTCATTTGGGTTGAGAGTGAGTGTAAGGGGAAGAGATGGAGGCGAATGAGGCTGGAAAGAGAGTAACAATAATAATAGTTTGACTAACACTCGTCCCGGTCCTCGGCATTGGTCACATCCTCTCCCTAGATCACTCTTACCCCAGTTAACTCCATGGCGGACCCCCTCGCCTCCCCCAGGACTTCTGCTTAAACACAACCTTCTCTTGGGCACTTTTTTTTTTTTTGAGACCAGTGTATTACTCAGTAGCTCAGGCTGGAGTGCAATGACATGATCTCAGCTCACTGCAACTTCCGCTTCCTGGGTTCAAGCAATTCTCCTGCCTCAGCCTCCTGAGTAGCTGGGATCACAGACACATACCACCACACTCAGCTAATTTTTGTAGTTTTAGTAGAGACGGGGGGGTCTCACCATGTTGGCCAGGCTGGTCTTGAACTCCTGACCTCAAGTGATCCACCTGCCTTGGTCTCCCAAAGTGTTGGGATTACAAGTGTGAACCACCAGACCGGGCTATGGGCACTTTCTCGTTTAAAATTGCAACCCACCCCAACACCCTCTCCTGCTTCCTGCTGTTTTCTCTCTTTAGTGAATAGCACTTATCCCGTGCTCCATGTTTGACTTTTTAATTTTGTTTTCCATCTGCCTCCCATCATTATAATGCAAGTTTCCAGAGAGCTGGGATTTTCGTTAGTTTTGTTCACTGCTGTGTGAACAGTATATGCCATGTAGTAACTAGAGCCTCAGATACTTGTAGAATGAGTGAATGAATTGAGCACCTACTATGTGCAAAGTGCTTTACCTGCTTTGTCTTTTTAAATCTTCACAGCAGTGCCCTGATCGTGGTTTTGTTATTTCCCTATTCTACAGTTTAGGAAATGGAGGCTTAGAGAGGTCACGGTCACTTGCCCAAGGTTTCACAGTTGGTAATGAAATTCAAACTCAGGGCCCTGGATTCCTGAGCCCTCCGGCCTAACCCAGATACTTGGTCCTTACTAGGCTGTAACAGGTCCTGACTGCTGTGTTGAGAAGGAGTTTACACTCTGTCTGTTGGGCCACAGGGAGCCTCAGAGGGTTTTATGAGGAGGAAGCTGACATGGTGATCAGACCCATGTTCCAAAGCACAGCAGGAGTGGCTTGGGCGTGAGGCTGGAGGCAGGGAGTCCAAATAGGAGGCTTTCTTAGTAATTGAGTCAGGAGAGGATGAAGGTGAGAGCTCAGAGTGATGATTCCCAGGGAGAAGTAGGGGAACTTGGCCCTCTATAGTGAAGGTCAGAGTGGATGAGTTGGGGCTCAGTTCTAGGGACCAGATGTTTCCTCCAGTGTGCCTGACTTCTGCTTCTGAGTAGCGAGGGGACCTGCAGATAAAAATCCAGCAAAGTACCTCAAGCTGGTCCCTTGACAGGGAAAGGGAACTGAGAAGGAGCCAGGGAGTTGGCTGGCGGGGTTCACGCTGTGCCCCGGAGAGGGTGTGGGCCCCTGTTCAGTCTTGTTTCTGGCACCAGGTAGCGATGAGATCTGAGCAGGAGGCTGCTTCTCTTGGAGTTACCCATTTTCTCATCTGCAGAACGGGGGGTGATGCACTGTCAGCCTCTGAGGGCTGCGTGGACAGCTCCGGAGAAAGACAGAGCGCCAGTGAATGGCGTAGGGCCAGTCTCAGGCCATCTCCTGGGTGTGAGGCCAGTGGACGTGGGGGAGGCATGGGGGTCCTCTTGTGCCCCTTGCTGGGGATGGGATGGCAGTGCCTGGATATGAGACAGTGAGCGTGTCTGTACTTAAAGGTGATCTGTCCATAGCCTCAGACACTCACGCTGCCCCAGTGTCTTGCGTTTAAGGCAAGATAGTCAACCTCTCTGGGCCTCAGTTTCCTTTCTGTAAATGGACTCAGCAATATCAGACCTGCCGTGCATTCTGTGGAAGACTTTTTCCTCTGTGTTTGCAGGACCGAGTTTAAGGTGCTATTATCTCTGGGTTGGTAACCAGCTGGACAAAACACGTAGGGAGCACCAGGACACTGACAAAGGTCCGGTGGGATTACTCCCGCATCCACTGATGGATGAGGAAGCTTGGGGCTCAGAGAGGTTACGTGACCAACTCAAGGCCACACAGCCATCATCTCTGTTCCAATCTCCTTAGGAAGGCTACATTGATAAAGGAAGCCTTTGGGATTGCCTACTTGTATTACATAACAATTCCCAGAATGTTTCTTGGGCGATTTAAAAATAGGATTTGGGCTGGGCACAGTGGCTCATGCCTGTAATCCCAGCACTTTGGGAGGCTGAGGTGGGAGGATTGCTTGAGTCCAGGGGTTTGAGACCAGCCTGGGCAACATAGTGAGACCCGGTATTTACAAAAAAATAAACAGAATTAGCCGGGCCTGGTGATATGTACCTGTAGTCCCAGCAACTTGGGAGGCTGAGGTAGGAGGATCACCAGAGCCTAGGGGATCAAGGCTGTGGTGAGTTGAGATCACACCACTGTACTCCAGCCTGGGAGACAGAGTGAGACCCTGTCTCAAAAAACGGTGATACATTGATAAAAACAGGATTTGATTTATAGAGTCTTGGTTTCAGACTTTCTCCCATCCCAGGAACCTCACAGATCAGAAGTTGCAGGCACATTCAAACAGACCAAGAGCCTCCACTGAAATAATACTGGGTAGGGGAGTGGAGTGGAGAGGGGGCAGATAGCTGCTGGCCATCCTGCTCCTAAGCAGCAGCCTCAGACCAGG
Source organism: Cacajao melanocephalus (assembly GCA_963573385.1). Classification (NCBI taxonomy): domain Eukaryota; kingdom Metazoa; phylum Chordata; class Mammalia; order Primates; family Pitheciidae; genus Cacajao; species Cacajao melanocephalus. Next base: position 3,661 of record CAUYLG010051715.1, on the reverse strand, counting down.
GGTTGGTGCCAATGGTAGGGGGGTTCTCTGCTTTCAAAGTGAGGCACCCCAGGCCTCTGGAGCCTTCAGTGCCTTCTAGAGCTTTCCCTTCGAGTCCTCTCTCCCCTACCCTACCTGATCCATAAGAGCAACCAGGACTCTCCTCCTCCCAACTGCACCTTCTCCCAATCCCTAGTCACTAGCCCAGGCAGGTTGGCCCTTAAACCCCCCATTGTATAGCTCAGAAAACGGAGGCTCAGAAGGTGGGGGAAGTGACTTGGAGCTCATACAGTTTAGGGAATAACCAAGCTAAAATTCTAACCCCAAATCTAGCACCCGTTCCTCTGCACCCCAGTTCTTCTCCTGGAATCAGAGCAGCATGGGGACCCCAGAGAGTTGTCGCAGCCTCTGCCTCCTGCAACAGAGGTTGCCCACTACTGCGTGAATATCAGGGAGTGTGACTGGAAGGAGCTTGGGGTCGAAAGGGGGGTGGTGGCCAGTGGGCGCCTTCCCCCAGGCTTGTGGCAGAGTTGGGGGCGAGAGTGGGACCAGCAGGCAGGAGGATCACTTTGACTAGGGCACTGAGCTGGGCTGGTATGGACGTCACTGAGCAAGTAAATATGGAACCGCCCCCACAATGTCAGCTTTCCCGGAGTGGCTTCTCCCACTATCTCTCACTTTCCCCAAGGGAAAGGGGTGAGGTACAGGAAAGGATCTGGCTGCCCGATGCCAGGGAATGGAGACGGCTGGCTTGGGAGGCTCCAGGACTGCCGAGGGGCATGGGGAGCAGCTCACCAGACCCTCAGCCCCAGCGGGAAGTGAGCTTCTCGTGGGAGCAGCCGACTGGGACCCAGCCGGGGCGGACTCAGCACCATCATGGCCTAAGGTACAGAGAGGGCAGGCTCTGGGGCCTGCTGGGAGGTGGTTGGCTGGGGCTTGTCCCTGACCTCACTGCCCTTTACTGCCCCAACCCAAACAGAGTGACATTTTCCCAGGGGCCAGGGGTGCCCCTCTTTAGGGTAGCCTTGTTCCAAGAGAAAGCAAGACCAGCCAGAGGGAGCTGGTATTTGGAGAGGGGGTACAGTGGTGCCCCAAGTAGGGGTGGAGGGGGAGGAAGGAGAGAAGCCCCTTGGCCTGAGGGAGGTGGAGGGCAGGGAGGTGAAGTCCTCAAAGAAAATCAGCAAACTTAGCAGCCAGGGAATCCAGCAGCCTCTCTTGACCCCAGAGAGAAGACATTGGGTCTCCTGGGAAGGGCAAGCAGAAAAGGAGGATCCAGGGCTGAGTTTCCAGCTGCCAGACCCTGGGCCTTTTATAAACATCAGTGACAGCTGAGCCCGATTGAGTGTAGATGGGCATGTTCCCTCCAACCCTCACAGCTGCCCCGTGATACTAGTGTTATTAGGTGCAGTTTAAAGAGGTAACATGGAGGCCCCTAGAAGTGAGGTGAGTCACCTAAGGTCACACAGGTACGAAAGGCTGAGCCAGGACGTGAACCTAGGTCTGTCTGATTCCAGAGTCTGAGCTCTTCATCACAGCATGGGACTGGCTTGCTGGGACTGCGGTGGGAGATACTGTCAGTCATCCATGCGGGGCAGGAGTTTGGACAGCTAACTTATAGATTCCACATTCCTGCCCGAGATGCTGGGCAGTGTAGAGAAAGTACAGCACATGGGCCACTGTGGCTCGGGCAGCTCACCCTCTCTGCGCCTTTATGTGACCATTTGAGGAATGGGAGGCCTGGCACAAGGACCACCCATGTTACAGCATTTTCGGACCTTCTCATCCAGTGTCTCGAACAGCAGATGTTCGTGGAGTAGCTCCTTGTTGTCTGGGGTCCAGACATACACACCTGACTCTTGATAGGCCCTGCACCAGGTTCCTCCTGGAATGCCAAGAGCACAGTGGCTCTGCCAGGCCATGGAGTCCGTGGTCCCCAGACCTCCGCCCAGCCTGAGCTGCGCAGGTCAGGTCTGCGGTGACAGGCATGCAGACTTTGAGAGCAAGCCTTGAGAAACTTGTTTGGCAACTGGACATTGCCACATCCTTTTTAATTTTATTTCACAAAAACATCTGTTGGCATCAGATTGGAAAACTTAAAAAATGGAGAAGTCACTTTACCCCAAATTTCTTGAGCAGCTCTTGCTTGGGTCCTGTGATTGAAGGTAGGAAGCACCAGGCTTGCTCATGGATCCAGGGCTGAGGAGAGCAAGTCATTTTGCCCTGGCAGGTCGGGAGGGAGGAGCTGGTTAGGTTTCCTGGAGGAGGTGACGATGAGCTGGACCTTGAGGGAGGAGCAGGAGTTGCCAGGTGGAGGGAGAGGGAAGGGCATTTTAGGCTTGGGGAACAGTATGTGCGAAGGCAGCAACAGGAGGATGCCATGGTTCCAGAATGGCAAGCGGTCTTGGGTGTTTAGAGAAGCAATGGAGATGGGTGGGGAGAGGCAGGTGCGAGCCAGGCCCCGAGGGCCTTGAATGCTGCGTGAAGGAATTGAGACTTTGCCCTGGAGGCACTGGGGAGCTCTAGGTGGTTTGTAAGCAGAGGAGAGAAGTAGTTAGTTAGCTTTGCACTATAGAAAAGGTGGCAGTGGACTTGAAGTGGCGGCCATGGCTGAGTAGGTGGCTTAGAGCAGGGGTCTCCAAGCTTTCTGGCACCAGGGACCATTTCCTAGAAGACAGTTTTTCCATGGACGGGGTCGGGGAGGATGGTTTTGGGATGAAACTGTTCCACCTCAGATCATCAGGCAGTAGTTCGATTCTCATAAGGAGCGCACTCCTAGATCCCTCGCATGCGCAGTTCACAGTAGGGTTTGTGCTTCTATGAGAATCTCATGCTGCCTCTGATCTGACAAAGGCAGACCTCAGGCGGTAATGCTGGCTAGCCCACCCGCCACTCACCTCCTGCTGTGAGCCTGGTCCCTAACAGGTCATGGACTGGTACCCATCTGTGGCCTGGGGATTGGAGACCTCTGCCTTAGAGGACCAAAGAGGCCATTCAGGTGTGTGCCTCCTTTCCGCCGTTCCCTTCCTGGAAGCCTGTTCCTCGGTGGTGTCTGGTGGAGGAGGTTGCTGATGCACATGTTGTACTGAACGGAGCATAGAAAGTCAACACCAGGACAAAAGTAGGCCAAATTGCAGGGTCTTTATTGCCGGCGACCACAGAGGACTCGCGTCTCTCCAACCCGTGGCCCCGGAGGGAGGGTGTCAATACCTTTTTATACCTTCCTCCTGGGTAAGGGTACGTGGCGGGGGTGGGGGTGAAGGGATTCAGACATTTAGGGGATTCCGTAAATCATCTCCGGGCAGAGAGGAGGGTGCGGGTCTCTGGACATTCCAAGGGCTAGAGGACACATTGTGGATATATCGTCACTTCGATTGTTATCTAAGTGGTTTATAGAAGTCAAGATAAGCCTTAGTTTGCACATCATCTGGGTTGTAGTGGAAATAACAGATCTTAGTTATTTATTACAGGGTGCAGGGGCCATGATGGAATCAGCTTGGGCTGTTTATTCTAGTCACTACAGGTAAACAAAGGCTAGCAATTTTGGCAGTTACTGATAAGGAAGGTATGCAGCCCTACCTAGTTTGCAGAGAAAGGCTAGCAGTTTTATTTACAGAAGCCAAGGCCAGCAGTTATTGTGAGGAGAATGGGGCAGCCCTTACAACTTATTTTAAAACACAACTTT
>CAUYLG010051714.1:0-57809 GCA_963573385.1 Cacajao melanocephalus | reverse complement strand
CTGCGATCCCCTGTAGGAGGAGAGGCATTCTGATTTCGGGTGTTCTCAGCCTTTTTGCACTGGTTTCTTCCCATTTTTGTGGCTTTATCCACCTGTCGTCTTTGTAATTGCCGACTTTCAGATTGGGTCTGAGTGGACGTCTGGCTTGTTGGTGAGGAAGTTTCTTCTGTTTCTTAGTTTTCCTTTGGCGGACGCCCCTTCCCCACAGAGCTAGGCCTTCCCGAGTTCAGCTGTGCTTACTGTGAAACTCTCAGTCCTCAGCGCTTCCAATTGCTGTTTTCCTTGTGGGGATGGGACCAGCCGAGCCCAACTCAAAGTTGCCATTACTTTCAATAGATGCATCACTCCATTCTCTACCTCCATCTTCACATGGCCCATGTGTCTGTGTCCAAATTTCCATTTTCTTATAAGGGCACCAGTCATTGTATTAGGCCCCCCTCTAATCTGGTTTGATTGTATCTTAATTTGATTACATTAACAAAGACTGTATTTCCAGATAAAGTCACATTCACAGGTTGCTGGTGTTACAACTTCAACATATGTTTTAGGGGACACGCTCCAACCCATAACAATCTATTGAAAGTTAAAATATGCCTCAACTTTGATACAGCAATCCCACTCCTGGAAATCTCTCCCATCAAAATTAAAGCCCTATTTTTACACACACATACACACACACACACATAAACACACACACAGACACACACATACAGGACTGTGTGTATATTATATGTAATGCTTATTTTGACAAACTGAATGGCGTGAATTGAGGAATTGTGGTATATCCCAACCATGTACTACATTCAAGAATTAAAATGTTTTAAAATAATGAATTAGAGTTGGACCAGTTGGCATGGAGGTACTCTACAAGTTGGATGATAATAAGTGAGAAATACAAGATTCGGAAAACTTTGCAAAGTATAATACTAATTTTCTAAAACAATGAAACATAATTCCTATAGCAGTGTATGTAATCTAATATGTGCTAGGATTAGTGTGAGACAAAATCAAATATTCAAAGTTATTAACATGGGTTACTTTCTATAACGAGGATAAGAATTTAAGAGGAGAAAAGGAGAAACAAACTAAGAAAAGAATAAAAAGGAAAGGCTGCTTTAAAAATCCTTATAAGAATATATCACTCACATTCATGTAAAGTTGTTTGTTTATGTGTGTGTATAAAAATTACCCTCATATGCTAAATAAATAAATATTGAGTTAGAGAACTGTTCTAGGTATTTTCTTTTTAGATAGGGTCTTTGTTTATTGCACAGGCTGGAGTGCAGGGGTACAATCTCAGCTCACAGCAGCCTTGACCTCCTGGGCTCAAGCAATCCTCCTACCCTCCCCCCTCAGCCTCCAAATTAGCTTAGACCACAGGCATGCCCCACCATACCTGACTAACTTTTTTTTTTTTTTTTTTTTTTTTGTATTTTTTGGTAGAGACGAGGTTTAGCTATGTTGTCCATGCTGGTCTCAAACTGTGCTCAAGCTATCCACCTGCCTCGGCCTCCCAAAGTGCTGGAATTACAGGCATGAGTCATAGCACTTGGCCAGTTGCAGGTATTCTTACGTAAAGATCTTCAAAATGAGTAGACTTACATCAGTATTATATAGTTTGGTCAAAATATGCAACATATTACAAAAGTGGCCCAAAAAACCCTGAATAAATAAGTAATAATTACATGTTTATGGCAAAATGTTGGGAACATAATTTTAACTCTTTTTACACGTGCATGGAAATAATATTGAAGCAAGTGAAATTATTTTAATTCATATAATAGAATTTAGCAAAGAAATATTCCACAGCATTCTACAGATGACACTGTGACTTTTGGGTGTTCTTACCCTCTGAACTGCTATGAAAACCTCAGTTCTACAAAATCCCATTCCATGCCAGGCCAGTGGTTGGAGTGTGCAGCTAAAGTGGTCACATATGTAATTTGAAGAGCAAAGCGGGGAAATTAGATTAATAATATTACTTATTTATACTATTTTATCAGATGACAGCAGATAAAGAAAGGGATAGCTGGAGTTGGAGGGGGAAAATCTGATGCAGAATAAAGAAAACCTAATCAGAGTTCTTTGACTATGTGCTCTGGTAAGTTTATCCTAACTGCCTTAATTCTTTGCACTAAGTATGTAAGAAACTGGAATGTTTAAATTTTCATAGTTTTTTACCCGTACTCACCAGGATTTACCTGAGCAGAAAATAAATGTATCATTGGAGGTTGAAAGGGTCTTGCACTGTTGGAATAACCTTTTTGAGGATTAAAACCCATCCTCAGAATCTGTTAAGCATAGTACAAAGCAGCACATTTTCTCAAAGTCACAGCACTAGTAAGTATCTATGCTGAGTGAGCCACTTTGTTAAAGTCTGTGGCTACAATGAAGCATATAAAATAATATCTTTCCTTAAAGTGTTTCCAGACAAGGCAAGTCATTATCTATATTCACAATTAACCATAATTCACAGTAGAGCTAGAAAACTTACAGTAGAAGAGCAAATGGTACATAAGGAGAGCAAAGAAAGACATGTAATTACGTACAAACTGGGTAACAAAAATGTAATACACGTTTGATTCCAATAAGTATTCGCCTACTACTCAAAGAAGCTCCAATAATTTTCAATATTACAAAATATGTTCTTATTTGTTTCTATTGCTTTGCCTTTAGTAGTGGTAGCCTTTAACAAAAGTAACTGCAAGTGAAGGGAATTCTTGATTGATGGGTAACATTTTTGAGCACTAACTTTGTGAAGAAAGCTACCCTGAGCAGCATGCTTTACAAAGCTGCAAAGCAGGTGTGCGTTCTTTGTACTAAAAATAGTGCAGGCAGTTACATCAAGTGGTCAGCATCATGCTGAAAGCAGCTGGCTTCTCAAGTGGAGAGCAGTCTATTTGCGGTTTAAAACTATAAGAACTGCATTTTTGTCCTTATTTTCCCTCCATTTAAGCCTCATATGCTTGGACAAATAATATACCTTCTTTGAACTATAGTAGGAATTCAAAATTCACTGAAATAAGACTAGAAACTAATTGAAAATAATAATTATTTAGGTTACAATAGAGGTCAAAAATACAAGATATAAAGTGTTTTGATCTGAATGTAAGACATCATTATTAAAATAATTTCTATGTTCAATAAAAAGCTGATAAAGGAGTAAAACATAAATTTGATTAAAATTACAGCTGCTGGGGATAAATAGAAATGTCAGGTAATGTGTTTATTGCTAATTCCTACATTTTGTAGACCAAGAAATGAGCCAGAATCCCCAGATATATCATAAATTCTGAATGAACTTTAGTAGGTCATACAATCAATATCAATATCCTAGTCTCTAACATGAAAGGAAATGGAGCAGTAATCTCTAAACCCATTTTAATTCTCAACCTAAACAATAAGAAATAACTAATACAGTGACTTGGGTAAATATTTGGTGGATGTTATATACTGTAGTTGAGGATAATGAATATTTGAATCTTAGAGGAAAGTAGAATCTGAATAAAGAGGCAAGGTACCACTGACTCATAATTTAAAAATAAGATGCCATGATTTATTAAAACTGCATTGCAAGGACTTTAGTTTCAGCTCAGACATATAAAGACCTTGAAATCCATCATTACTATCCTTACATCAAGAAAAAGCTGGCCAAGCTGAGTATTAACACCTTTTTTGGACACCTCAGAGAACTGAGATTGCAGGGCAGACCACTATCCCAAATGTGGAGAAACAGGCTTCTCCAGGGACACAAACCAGGCACTTACTTATCTGGAGCAGAAGTCACTGGGAAGATGCCATATAAGACATAAGAAACATTAAATTAGAAAGCTTGATGAATTACTGGAGGCTTGATTCAAAGGATGAAGAATCCTGAGAAAGCCCCTCACTCCAGATACCTTCCATACACACAAGACTCTAGCTTGGTAAGGGGAAGAGTAGCCACTGTCCAGTCCTTTCTCAGGAAACAAAAACTTTAATCTCCAGGAGTTCTGATGTCATCAGCTGGCACCAAAGAAATCCCATTCAAGCTTGATGAAGGGAAAATTTCTCTGCCACAGCCTTCATTTGCCACTTAAAGAAAAATTTAAATGTACAGGGGGGAAGAACTTAAGGAAACAGACCAGAGGTACTAGAGGATCACTGCAGTGGGTGAAGGATTCGAAGTAAGAAAGCAGAAAAAGCTCGAGCACTAGAGAAGGAACAGAAACACTTGTGAGGGCCACATCTCCTAGGCACAGGTTCACAATGCACTCCGAAGACTAGGATTTAATCAGAGGATTGTAGAAAGCTTTTCTTCCCCCACATGGCATCACTACCATAATAATAAGCCTCCAAGAACAGAAACAGTGAATTCCAGTTGGGAGAGCAGCAAGAGACAGACTCTCTCTAAGAAATAGGGGGAAACCCTAAAGTCAAAAAGGAAGACAAAAAAAAAAAAGTCACTGGAGGAATTTGAAACCTCTTGTGCCCATAGTCACAACAAATACCAAATACAATCCAACTCTTGGCCATATTACAATGAATCCTCACACTAAAGGTCTGTTTAACTCAGTATTTACCACCCTGTGCAACATGTCTGGCTTCTAGGAAAAAATTAAAAGACATTCAAAAAGGCAAAAATAATACAATGTAAACAGAGAAAGTAATTGGCAGATACAAACTCAAATATGACACAATGTTGAAATTATCGGACAGAATTTAAAATAACTATGGTTAATATGTTAAGGTTCTAATGAAAAAGGAGGGCAGGATGCAAAATCAAGTGGATAATATCAGAACAAGATGGTAACCACTGGTAAATATCAAAGAAATATTCTAGAACCAAAACAAATAAAAACACAGAAAACAAAAATTCCTTTTAGGAATTCCTTGAGTAGACTTGACAAGGCTGAAGAAGAAATCAGTGACCTTAAAGACAGGTTTATATAAACTTCCAAAACTAAAATGCAAAGAGAAATAAATGGAAAAAAGAGACATCCAAGAATTGTGGGACAATATGAAACTGTGTAACACATAAAAAATTGGAATGCTAGAAGAAGAAAGAGAGTGTGTCAAAAGATATATTTGAAGAAATAATAGAAAAATTTTCTAAAACTGGTTACAAACACCAAACCATAGATCAAAGCAGCGCAGAGAACACCAAGCAAGATAAATACACACACAAATGCACATGGGTGCACACACACACACCTCTAGCCATATCATTTTCAAACTGCAAAAACCTAAATACAAAGAGAAAAATATAGGAAGCATCCAGAGAAAAGATGAATAAAATTGATAAAACTGGCTGGGCGCAGTGGCTCACGCCTGTAATCCCAACACTATGGGAGGCCGAGGTCAGGAGGTCGAGACCATCCTAGCTAACACGGTGAAAGCCCATCTGTACTATAAATACAAAAAACTAGCCGGGCGTGGTAGCAGGCGCCTGTAGTCCCAGCTACTTGGGAGGCTAAGGCAGAAGAATTGCTTGAACCCGGGAGGCGGAGGTTGCAGTGAGCCAAGATCGTGCCACTGCACTCCAGCCTGGGAGACAGAGCGAGACTCCATCTCCAAAAAGAAAAAAGATAAAACTCTAGCAGTCAAAGCCAACGAATAAAAAAGAGAGAGCAAAGATATGAAGTGTCAATATCAGAAATAGGAGGGTCATCACTACGGATCCTAGAATATTAAGGATAATAAAAGAATACCACAAACAACCCTATGCTCATAAATTCAGAAACTTAGATGAAATAGACAAATTCCTTGAAAGACACGTACCACCAAAATTTACTAACAGAGAAATGGATAACCTGAACAAACCTACACTTATCAAACAAATTGAATTAGTAACTAAAAATATTCCAAAAAGAAATACCAGGCCTAGATTATTTAACTGGTGAACTTAATCTGATTTTAGTGCTTATTCCCCTTCTAAAATTCATGTAGAAATGTAATGACCAATGTAGCAGTAGTAAAAAATGTGACCTTCAGAAGGTGAAAGTCATGAGGGTGAAACCCTTCAGAATGGGATTAGGTGCCCTTACCAAGGGCTTGATGGAGTTTGTCCCTTTTGTCCTTTCACATTCTGCCGTGTGAGGACACAACATTGCCCCATCCAGAGTATGCAGCATTTAAGGCACCATCCTGCAAAGAGAGACCAAACACTCAGCAGACAAATAAACCTGTGGGTACCTTGAGCTTGGACTTCCCAGCCTCCAGAACTTTGAGAATATAATTTTTTATATTTTATAAATTACATAGTCCCAGGTATTTTGTTATGGTAGTACAAAATGGACTAAGACAGAAATCTGCCAAACGTTTAAGAAATAAATAATTCTAATACTACGAAATATAGGGGAAAGAACACTTCCTAAACATTTTATAAGGCAGTATAACCATATACTAAAACAAACCAAAAAAAAAAAGGATATGGAATAAAAAGAAACAGACAGTTATTGCTCAGGAACATAGCCATAAAAGTCTTCAAAAAATATTAGCAAATTAAATCCAACAATATATAAAAATAATTATACACCATGACCCATGGGGTCTATTCAATAATACATAACTGGTTTAACTTTCATAAATTTAATCAATTTATTTCACCATGTTAACAGGCCAAAGAATAAAACTACTATGATCAAATCAATAGGTGCAGAAATAACATGCAGTACTCGCTTATGATAAAAATTCTCAAAAACCTAATAGTAGAAGGGAACGATATTAACCTAATAAAGGATAGATATGAAAAGCTTTCAGCTGCCAGGTATGATTGTTCGTGCCTGTAACCCCAGCAGTTTGGGAGACTGAGGTGAATCACCCCAGCACTTTGGGAGACTGATGTTGAGCCTTGGGGTTCAACATCAGCCTGAGCAACAAAGCAAGACCTTGTCTCTACAGAACTGTTTTTTAAATTAGCTGGATATGGTGGCATGTGCCTGTAGTCCCACCTATGTGGGAGGCAGAGGCAGGAAGATTGCTTGATCCCAGAAATTTGAGGATCCAATGAGCTATAATCATACTACCGTACTCCAGCCTGGGAGACAGAGTGAGACCCCTGTTAAAAAACAAAGAAACAACAAGAAAAAAAAAATTACAGCTAACGTCATACTTAATGGTGAGAGACAAAATGCTTCCTCCCTTAGATCCAGCCTAAGGCAAGGATGTCTTCTCCTACCACTCCTATGAAACACTGCACTGGAAGTACTAGCTAGTGTAATAAGTTAATATAAATAACTAAAAGTTACACAAATTGGAAAGGATTGAACAAAGCTGTTATTATTTGCTGATGACATAAATGTCTATAGAGAAACCCCAAAGAACCTATGCCAGGAGTTGGGGTGGGCAGACTAACAAAATACCTCCTGGAACTAATATGCAAACTTATCAATCAAGGGCACAGGTTACAAAGGAATGTGCAAAACAGTAACTTCCCCTTATACCAGCAATGAATGAATAAAATTTACAATTAAATATATATATATATATACTTTATTTTCCTATGTTATTAAATGATATATATTAAGATTTTAGCATACTTTAAAAGTATGCTAAAGTATACTATACTTTAGCAAACTAACTTTAGCAATCTGTTTTGAAGTATACTGTACTTCAGCATACTTTTAAAATTTATAATATACTTACTATGCAATTCAGCAATCCATAGATTTACAATCAGCAAAATATATAGAGCATATATATGTGAATAATAGAAAATACTGATTTTTTAAAAATCAAAGATTTAAGTAAATGGAATATCTGTAATGATGGATAGGAAAACTCAAAATTTTTAAGATATCAAATATTCCAACTTCATCTATTCATTCAACAAAATCCCAGTCAATATTCCAGCAAACCATTCATTTTGCTATGGGAAAACTGATTCTAACCTTTATATGGGAAGGTAAAAAACCTAAAATAGCCAACATGTTAGTGAAAAATAAGAATAAAGTTAGAAGGCTTGCACTATTCAATTTGAAAACTTACTGCAAAGCTACAAAAATCGTAAAAGGGTAGCATTGGTGAAAGCATAAATACCTAGATCAATGGAATAGACTTGAGAAACATTCTTTGCTTTAGCTAATATAAATGGTGGGAATGTAGTAACTTTGGAAGACAGTTTTGCAGTGACTTATAATATTAAATATAAACTTACTATACAATTCAGCAATCATATCCCTAGGTATTTACCCAACTGACTTGAAAATTTTTATTCATACGAAACCTGCACAAGGACATTTATAGCAGCTTTATTCATTAGCACCAAGAAATAGAAACAACAGGTGAATGGATAAACAAACTGTGATACCTCTGTACTCTTCTGAGATAAAGATAATAGGCTCTTAATCTACACACGGCAATATCAATGATTCTTAAATGCATTTTGCTAAGTAAAAGAAACTAGATTGACAGGGCCACATACTGCATGATTTTATTTATGTGACACACTGATAAAATGCAAAACTTTAAGAATAAAAACTGATCCAGTGGATTGCAAGGGCTTGCAGAAGTGGTACTGTTTGAGTAATGGAAACAAAGGGGATATTTTAGGGTGGTGGAACTAATCTGTATCATACTGTGTTAATGGACATTATGCCATGCATTTGTTTCAATACATAGCACAATGAACTTCAATATGTGCAATTAAAAAAAATCAACCCGGAGATTGAGGGATATCAGAATGGAACTCAGACTGCAATGAAACCATCTAACTCTATAATCCCAGCATTTTGGGAGGCCGAGGCAGGTGGATCACCTGAGGTCAGGAGTTCGAGGCCAGTCTGGCCAACGTGGAGAAACCCTGTCTCTACTAAAAATACAAAAATTTAGCTGAGTGTGGTGGCCGGCACCTGTAATCCCAGCTACTCAGGAGGCTGAGGCAGGAGAATCTCTTGAACCCAGGAGGCAGAGGTTGCAGTGAGCTGAGATCATGCCACTGCACTCTAGCCTGGGTGACAGAGCAAGGCTCTGTCTCAAAAAACAAAAGCAAAACAAAAACAAAAACAAACAAAAAAATCTAACTCTATTTATATGCCATAATCTCACTGAAGGTGAAGAGAATAATGGTACTGATCTTTTTACTTTGGATAAAAAGAGAGGTACATGAAGACTATATTTTAAAGTCTCATGGGGATACGGATTAACAATTCTGAAGCTGCTGTACATGTTTCCTGGGATTGAACAAACAAGTAAATGGAGGTAGAGAGTAGAAGCCAAGTTTCCCAATGTTGGAGTGGGAGGTTACAGATAAGCAAAGCGGGAAAGCCAGAATGGACCATGTTGTGATGGAGTAGATATGGAGAAATCAGTATTAACTCATGTTTAGGCTTGATATAGATACAGATGCATAGATACAGAATTATTTTTAGTTACGTGTATAGACATAGGCTAATGTACATACATATATTCTTAGCTCTGTTCACTAACAGGGCCTATAAGTAAATGACAACCAAGTAGCAATAAATGTAACCGGAGGCTGGATGCGGTGGCTCACGCCTGTAATCCCAGCACTTTGTGAGGGTAAGGTGGGCGGATCACGAGACCAAGAGATTGAGAACATCTTGGGCAGCATGGTGAAACCATGTCTCTACTAAAAATACGAAAATTAGCTGGGCATGGTGGCGCACACCTATAGTCTCGGCTACTTGGGAGGTTGAGGCAGGAGAATCGCTTGAACCCAGGTGGCGGAGGTTGCAGTGAGCCGAGATCGCGCCACTGCACTCCAGCCTGGCGACAGATTGAGACTCTGTCTCAAAAAAAAATTAACCAGAATCCAAATCTTGAGGGTTTTTTGAATAAATTGCTGATTATAGACAGAAGCATAGAACATACAAGATGAGACTGGAGCATCTTATCATGCCAGAAAGTAAGAAAGTGCTTGTAAATCAAAATTATGAGGCATTCCAAAGAGACACAGGAGCTAACTGAAAGAGTTGATCATGACTAAGGCTGAAAAAACTGGAGCAAAAAAAGAAAAAGAGTGATACTGGATTATACTCAAAGTATTAAATATCTAAAAGAACATACTGACATAAATAAATGATTGATTAGATAAGTAAATAGGGAAAATACACAAATCTCCTATGCAGAGGACTTCCAAATGATTTATGTAGATATTCCACTCTTAAAGAAGTGGAGCATAACTCCCTGCTCCTTAAGTTTGAGCCATACATAGTGACTTCCTCCCAAAAAGTACAGTATAAGAAGGGAGAAAAAAATTAACTTTACAGTAGCAAAACTTGACAAACATTATCCCCACCTCAGTGATTAAGGTGTACATCAACAACAACAAGTCACATCAGCAGTATCTTCTCTTTATATGTTGCAGTCAAGATGGTACTTTACCTCTGTGGTTTTTCTCCTCCAAACCCATAACCCCTATCTAACCATGAGAAAAATATCAGACAAACTCAGATTGAAAGACATTCTATGAAATACCTAAAGAGCATTTTTCGAAATTGTCAAGATTATACACAACAAAGAAAGTCTGAGAAAATGTCACAAATCAGAGGAGGCTACAGAGACATGACAAAGTGTCATTTGGTATCCTAGATAAGATCCTGGACCAGGCAAAGGACATTAGGAGAAAAAATAATGAAATACAAATAACATGTGGAGTTTACATAATAGTAATATACCAATGTTTAATTCTTTGTTGTAACATGTAAGATGTTAACAATGGAATAAACTGGGTATCGGCTATTTAGGAGCTATCTTTAACTATCTTTGCAATTTATCTGTAATCTAAGCCTATTCCAAGTGACATTTAAGTGATGATATGGTTTGGCTCTGTGTTCCCACCCAAATATCATCTTGAATTGTAATCCCCACCTGTTGAGGGAGGGCAGTGAATGGGTTATGGGGGCTGTTTCCTCTATACTGTTCTTGTGATAGTGAGTGAATTCTCATGAGATAAGGTAGTTTTATAAATGGTAGGTTTTCATGCACTCTTACACACAGTTTCTCTCTCTCTCTCTCTCTCCTTCCATCATGTAAGACGTGCCTTGTCCCCTTTTGTCCCAGGGTATGTCTAGAAATGTCATCTGGGAGATCGGCCCTGGAATGTGTGCTTTATGACTCTTCCTGGTGCCCTATCCTACTGTGGCTTAGCTGGTATACAAGAAGTAAGAGAAAGTCATCTTTGCTCTTTGCACTCCTCTCCTTAAATAAAAGGAAGGAGTCACTTTTCTTGCTGCTATCTGCACAGCCTGGCGTTTGGAGAGGGATGGTGCAAACACTCCCTTATCCATGCCAGTTGGTTTCTCCCTAGGTCATGTGCCACCCTATTCATTGACTCTAAGCCCAGCCTAGCACTAGAAGTTGCCTAGGGATTACAGTCCTTGTGTCCTAGACTGCCTTTCAAATTTACCCAATCAATCTACCCATTTTACAAGGGATTAATAACCAGAATATATAAGGAACTCAAAAAACTCTACAGGGAAAAAATCTAATAATCTAATTTAAAAATGGTCAAATATTTCAATGAACACTTCCCAAAAGAAGACATGAAAATGGCCAACAGGCATATGAAAAGGTGCTCAACATCACTGATCATCAGAGAAATGCAAATCAAAACTACAATGAGATATCATCTCACCCCAGCTAAAATGGTTTTTATCCAAAAGTCAGACAATGACAAGTGCTGGTGGGGATGTGGAGAAAAGGGTACCTTCATACACTGTTGTTGGGAATGCAAATTAGTACAAGCACTATGAAGAGCAGTTTGGAGATTCCTCAAAAAAACTAAAAATCAAGCTACCATATGATCCAGCAATCCCACTGCTGGGAGCATGCCCAAAATAAAGGAAATCAGTATATTAAATATATATCTGCACTCCATGTTTGTTGCAGCAGTGTTCACAATAGCCAAAATTTGAAAGCAACCTAAGTGTCCATCAATAGACGAATGGATAAAGAAAAGACGATAAATGGGATAAAGAAAATTATACACATTCAGTCATAAGAAGAATGGGATTCTTTCATTTGCAACAACATGGATAGAACTTGGGGTCTTAACATGAAGTAAGCCAGGCACAGAAAAACAAACATTTTATGTTCTCACTTATTTGTGGAATGTAAAAATCAAAAGAATTGAATTCATGAACATAGAGAATAGAAATATGGTTACCAGAGGGTAGGAATGGTAGTAAGGGGGCAGGGGAATTGGAGATAGTTAATGGATATAAAAAAATAGAAAGGATGAATAAGTCCTAGTATTTGTTAGCACAACAAGGGGAATATTATTGATAATAACTTAAGGGTACATTTAAAACTATTCAATTTAAATGAACTAAAAGGGTATAACTTTATTGTTTGTAACACAAAGGATAAATGCTTGAGGGAATAAATACCCAATTTTCCATGATGTGATTAGTATGCATTACATGCCTAGACCAAAATATCTCCATGTTCTCCATGAATATATACACCTAATATGTACCCACAAGAAACACAAAGAAATTTAAGAAGTAAATTATATCAACCTGTTTTATCCTTTCCCAGGGAAGATTTGAACAAAACTTAAGGGAATTTTGTAATAGTATATCTTCCTATGTATATATTAGAAATTATTTGCAAATAAGCTCACTTGCATTCACATCACTGTTAAAAAGGAAGTATAAATACATAGAACTTACTGTGATAGTTTATATTACTGCAAAGATGGACAGTTGTCTCCCCAAATTAATGTGTTTAGAAGAAACCCACAGAATGGGATAAAATATCTGCAAACTATTCATTTTAGAAGGAATTAATAACCAGAATATATAAGGAGCTCAAATAACTTCATAGGAAAATATCTAATAATCTGATTAAAAATTGGCCAATATTTCAATAGGTATTCATCTAGATATTCATCTTAAATGCAGACAAAGGCCCAGCAGATGCTCAAAGATTGAGATAGCTAAAAATTCAGGTATAATCTTTGTATAATAAAGAGTGAATTATTCTCATCTATGCTCTGGAAGTGAAGATGGGAGATGACAAGGAAGGGTGTGGCTCTCAAACTGGCCTTATTTGCCAGGTAGGGTGACTATATTGCCAAACAGAGAATAGATGATGATAACAGGAGGATCAGGATTAGTACAATGGAGAGTCTTTTAATTACATCGTATAACTACCTCACTAATCAACTTTTATCTTTAACTATGTAACCCAGTTGAGTCTCCAAGTTCAAGAAGAAAATAGGTTTCACTCTACCTCATATATAATCTAGGACAAATGCTTCCTAATACAGTATTTAGATTAGCCTGAATGACTCACTATTTAGTTTCAAAGAGCTAACTTGCAAAAAATAATTGAGTTTTCTAGTAAGTGAACATAAAATAAAGTCTTGTAATGAGTTCTAAATATTCTTTTGAAATGAAATGACAGATCTTTGTTCATCTATTATGTACAAAGAACTGTCCTTTGCACAATAATAATTATAATCATTGTGAGTTTTCAGCAATGTTGATAATAGAAACAAGTGTACATTCCTGATTACTAAATCAAAGTGTATAATTAGCTAAACTGGAATAAAGTTAAGATTTATCATCTAACCTTGAAATCTACTGAAGCTTAATTTTTCTTGTGATGTTTGATACGGCTTTAATTTGTGGCTCCAAAATAGGAAAAATTCTTATTTTTTTGTCAGCTAATAATTGCAAATTTAGTGAAAAAAGAACACAGTAACCTACGTGGTTTCGGTTGATCATAGCAAATTTTGTAGCCTTACCCATGAACCAGTGAGAGTTTTACTAAATTATTAGTACGTCAGATTCTATTAAGGAAAATAGTGATGAAAGAATCCACTCTATGAATTTTTCGTAATAAACTCTCAATGCATTTTTTTTTTAATTTTGGAAACAAGTGTCTGATCTAAAAAGGTATAAATGCTTTCCCAAAGTTAAATAACATAATATTTCTTAGTAATAAGTGCACTAGAGATAGATTTTAGAGGTATCAATAATATTGATTGTCTGAATCTTATTCTACGGTTTTGTAGAAAACCAGTCTGTCTTTACTTATCCCAGGGAGCACTACTGAGAGGTCTTCTCTGTCCATAGTTATAAAAAATTTTTGTTATTTTTTATAATGATTGACTTATTAAGCAATCTTAATCTAGATGTAATCTTCGTCTTTCACCACTATATTTTAGCCCTTTCAGCACTTTAACGATGTCCTCTATGTTTGCCACCTTAGTATCATATAACTTAACTGGTTTGGGGATTCTGTAGCATTTTCTGAACACACTCATTTCTTGACATACCTTTGAAAATAGACATCCCACTCCATGTACAAGCCAATTTCTCTTTTCCTCTTCACAGAAAATATTTTTAGAAAAATTTTGGACTTTCTGCCTCTGTTACTGGTCAGTAACTCAATTGTCTAAGGAAAACGACTTCTTTGTTGCAAAATCCAACATTCACGTTTATTTGTTATGTATTTCTTAGCAGGAGTCAGCATAATTGACTGCTCCCTCCTTGAAACACTTTCTTTGTCTGTTCTTCATTACAGTGTGCTTCTTCCTGTCCTGTGGAACATTCCCACTCACACTATTTTGCTCACTTTTTAATGAGGTCTCCAAGACTCAATCAGTGCCCTTCTGGGGTTTTTTGTCTACCCAGTGACTTCTCATGGCTTTGAATAACACTTAGATACTTTTAAATTCCAAAATTATCTGCCTGTGCTTGAGAACTACTTGGTACACTAGACTAATTTACATATCCACCAATTTAATATCTCCACTTGGATATTGCATTAGGTAGGCATTTCATAGGACACTTCAAAGAAGAGTTCTTGATGATGCCCTTTATCATCTCTGCTTCTTCTTAATACTTTTAAATCTTAGTAAATAAACTTACTGTTCAGGAAAGGAGATATATTATTGCATCCAAATCTTTTAGTAGACAGAAAGAGATTACAAAGTACACAATTGGAAGTGTTCATCTTCATCATTGGAACAGTCCCTTCATAGTGACCAGAAAAAAAGCAGGGCATGTGAGTACAGATGAAGATACTGGTAGTGAGGGTTTGTGGAAATTATCTTCTTTCTCATTCACTAAAATGGGAAGCAAAACCTTCAGTTGAGAATGAGTATGGAGGAAGAGTTGAGCATGGCACCAAAATCTCACTGAGCTCCAGTTCAAACCAGTGAACTTCCATGTAGTGATTGAATATCCTTTCTGAGAAGAGACATAGATCGACCACTGTTATCCATAATGTGGAATATTTTGTAAACCTCAAAATAGAGGTAAAATACAGTACTCTTTTAAAACTAAAAACTTCCAATGGTTTACCTTTAGAAGAGTGTTAATCCATGAGTATACAAGAAAAAGTTTTGTTGCAATGAGATTCAAACATACTCTTTTTCAGGAGATGAATGTTAGAAATGTAGCTGAACAGCTGATTTGTAAACCTCAGTTAAAGTATTGGGGACAAAGGCAAACAATGAGGAGTGCAATACTGTTGAGTCATAAGGAATGGATTCTAAGGGAGTAGAATATTAAGATGGGTAATATTTTAACTTAGCAAAGAAAAGGCTTTGCCGTCTAGAAAATAAAATACCAATTGCTGGGCAGTAGAGGTATACAAATATCTGTCCTGACTATAACCAAAAGATAGGGGTTCTGATCTAGCTTAAAATAAATGTCCAGTGTGTTACTCTTAGCTTGTAAACTAATGATTACTGATTGCTCACAAGCTTATCTCAGTATTGTCATGGACTCATAATAATCAGACAAAATTCTCAAATGTCATTTATAATATCTTCTCAACCTGGGCAGTGTCACACTTGACAAATAGCAATGGATATTGTGCAGTAAAATTTCCTGCAGTGAGGACTGATAATCTAACTAAAGAGACAATGTTGCTTAGAGGTTGAAAAGATTTTTTTTTTTGAGCTATATTGTCTAGAGTCAGGCTGTATTCTCTTACGTGCTAGCTGTGTGATCTTGGGCAAGTTGCTTAAAATCTCTGTGAGCCATGCTTCTCATCTGTAAAAATGATAAGGCAAGGCCATATGAAATGTAAAATAGTTTTTTCTAATTCTGTGAAGAATGTCAATGGTAGTTTGATGGGAAAAGCAATGAATCTATAAATTACTTTAGGCAGCATGGCCATCATAATGTTGATTCTTCATATTCATGAGGATGGAATGTTTTTCCATTTGTTTGCATCCTCTCTTATTTCCTTGAGCAGTGGTTTGTAGTTCTGCTTGAAGAGGTTCTTCACATTCCTTGTTAGCTGTATTTCTAGGTATTTTATTCTTTTTATAGCAATTGTGAATGGGAGTTGATTCAAGATTTGGCTCTCTGCTTGTCTGTTGGTGTAAAGGAATGCTTGTGATTTTTGCACATTGATTTTGTGTACTGAGACTTTGCTGAAGTTGCTTATCAGCTTAAGGAGTTTTGGGCTTTTTATTTCAGTAGAATTTAGCTGTGAATCTATCTGGGCTTTTTTGTTGTTGTTGTTGGTGAGCTATTAATTACTGCCTCAATTTCAGAACTTGTTATTGGTGTAATAAGAGATTTTGTATTGCCAGGACAATCCTAAGCAAAAATAACAAAGCTGGAGGCATCACACTACTTTATTTCCAACTATACTACAAGGCTATAGTAACCAAAACAGCATGGTATGGGTACTGAAAGACATATAGACCAATGGAGCAGAACAGATATTCTCAGAAATAACACCACACATCTACAGCCACATGATTTTTGACAAACTTGCCAAAGGTAAGCAATGGGGAAAGGATCTCCTATTCAGTACATGGTGCTGGGAAAACTGCCTAGCTATACGCAGAAAACCCTGAAACTGAACCCCTTCCTTACACCACATGCAAAAATTAACATGAATGAAAGACTTAAATATAAAACCCAAATCCATAAAAATCCTGGAAGAAAACCTAGGCAATACCATTCAGGACCTATCATGGGCAAATACTTCATTACAAAAATGCCAAAAGCAATTGCAACAAAAGCCAAAATTGACAAATTGAATTTAATTAAACAAAAATGCTCTGCACAGCAAAAGAAACTATCATCCGAGTGAACAGGCAACCTATAGAATGGGAGAAAATTTTTGCAAACAACCACATCAAAAAGTGGTCCAAGAATACGAGCAGACATTTGTCAAAAGAAGACATTTATGTGGCCAACAAACATATGAAAAAAAAAAAAACTCAACATCACTGATCATCAGAGAAATGCAAATCAAAACCACAATGAGATACCATCTCACAGCAGTCAGAATGGCCATTGTTAAAAAGTTAGGAAACAATATATTCTGGTGAGACTGTGGAGAAATAGGGACGCTTTCATACTGTTGATGAAATGTAAATTAATTCAACCATTGTGAAAGACGGTATGATGATTCCTCAAGGTTCTAGAACCAGAAATACCATTTGACCCAGCAATCCCATTACTGGGTATATACCCAAAGGAATATAAATCATTCTGCTATAAAGACACATGCCCATGTATGGTAATTGCAGCACTATTTATAATAGCAAAACCATGGAACCAATCCAAATGCCCATCAATGATAGACTGGATAAAAAAAAAGTGGTACATTTACACCATGGAATACTATGCAGCCATTAAAAGGAATGAGAGCATATCCTTTGCAGGGACATGGATGAAGCTGGAAGCGATCATCTTCAGCAAACTAACAGAAACAGAAAACCAAATACCGCATGTTCTCACTCATAAGTAGGAGTTGAACAGTAAAAACACATGGGCACAGAGAGGGGAACAACACACACCAGGGCCTTTTAGGGGATGAGGGGTGAGGGAACGGAACTTATAGGATGGGTAAATAGGTACAGCAAACCATCATGGCACACATATACCTATGTAACAAATGTATGCATTCTGCACATGTATCCCATTTTTTTTTTAGAAGAAATTTGTAAAAACTGATAATAATAGTATCAACTAAAAGGATTGTTGTGATAATTCCATGAGTTAATATAGGGCTTAGCTCAGTGTGAAATCTCTATAAAAATAATGTAATTATCAGAAACATTTCATTTGTTTTAAAAAAGGTATGTCTTGTTTCTTGAACCCATTGTCCCTAGTTCTGAAATTTGAATCAACTAAAATATGTTTTAGTACTTCATTCCTCATATAATTCCCTGTCACTTTTCAGGGCTACATTTTTTATTGAATTTTTACAATTATACCATAAATTATAATTATTCTGTGTACTTTTTCTAAAGAGCATCCCCTCCAGATTCATTGTTGCTCACTTCAGGGCCCCATACTCAATATCTGTCGTGGGATATTTGCTGAAAAACTGTGTACTGAATGACTGGAGACAGTTTCAATTTTTAAAGATAACTTTTAAGTGCTTACTATGTGTTCTGATCTCCAAGC
Source organism: Cacajao melanocephalus (assembly GCA_963573385.1). Taxonomy (NCBI): domain Eukaryota; kingdom Metazoa; phylum Chordata; class Mammalia; order Primates; family Pitheciidae; genus Cacajao; species Cacajao melanocephalus. The sequence continues at coordinate 39,471 of CAUYLG010051714.1, read as the reverse complement.
TAAACATTTTCACAATCTTCACTAATTCCTCTTATATCACCATTTCAACTTCCCACTCAGCTTCCTTTGAACATATTCCAGTCTTACAAAGAGTCTCTTAAAATATGGACCCAGAACTGAACCCAGCATGCCACATGTGGCCTGACAAATATCAAATACCCTGGAATTATCAGTTCCCTTAATGTGGACATGATGCTTCTATAAATGCGACAAAGAATGAAATACATGCTGAAGAATCACTGATTTATTGGTATTCCATCACTAATGCTTTCTCTCAACAGATGTAGTTCATATGAAGAAGTATTTTTCAATGACACTCACAAAGTGTACTACATAACTTTTTTTTCTTTTAACAAAGAATGCAGACTGACTTGATATTTAAATATCTACCTGCTTCCGATTCACCTTGCTAAGGTCACTCAAATAGTTATACTATCATCAATCATTATTAAAATATTTAAATCTATGAGCTGTACATCTCTTGAGGGTATATTTTATTCCCATAAACACCCATATACCATAGGTTGTGGAATGGTTATTAAAACAATTGAATAGTGCCCAAAAGATTAGCTCATGAGTTATACTGGCAAAGAGCTAATCAACCAAGCACAGATTTTTTTGTATCAATGTTTATTCTTGTGCAACAATCTCATTGAATTTACTTTGGGTAAATAGTGGTTTCTTTTTAAACATGTCAACATATTTTAAAAGTCAACGAATATAGAAATCTTTCCACATGATTTTTGTTTGTGAGAAGTCAGAGCCTGGATCAGCAACAGTGAAATAAAAAATGTCCTTAGGAAAGCAGTAAGCACAGGCTGAGATAATGCTGCTGTCATTATAATATAGATAATATTCCATTGGCACAATTTTATCATGATTGTGAGATTTCCATTTCAGTATTTAGAAAATGGTATTTATACATGTAGGTATTCGTATTTAGAGATATATAAATTTATATATAGTCATAAAATCGATATACTTTATAAGTGAAGAACAAACCCCAAAACCCCCTTGGGACTGTAAGCTATAGTTACAAAACAATTAGAATAGATGTCACATTACTTTTCAAACAGGTTTATGTGGTTATTATTGGAATGAAGCCTTGTGTTAAAATTTCCACTGGATTGAGAATAAAGAAATGCAACAATCAGGAAATGACAAGTGAAAAACATTACATTCATAGACATTAAGCCAGGGTTTAAAAAGTAGACATTATAGAAAAAAATGTAAAAGAGAAAATTAAGGTGTCAGTGCCTTTGACATCCATTTAGAACACTGTTCATAGAAAAGTATAATTTTTTAATGATTTAGGCTGTTCTTCCATATGATGCTATACAGTCAAATAAGAGTATTTTATTTTATATCATTGATGAAAAGTTTTGGGTAGCATTTCAAAAACCTTGATTCTACTAGCAGAAAATATGAGGTACACTGTTACAGGTAGCACAGAATAATGAATAGCATGGATGCCCCTCTAACTCTAGGAACAGGAAAATCCTTCACATAAAGTGTTAATTCACAGATTAGCTTTATACAGAGAAAAGGATATCCTTAGTTTTCAGAAGCAGATACAGAAGTCAAAACCACAGCGTTAACTGTGAAGCTTAAAGCCATGTTGCTTCAGGCTGGTATCAGGCCTGAAAATAGGCCTAGATAGTATGAGATTGTGGTTATAATGCTCACAAAAGGAAAGAGGATTTAGTCTTGTGTCTGATACTAATTTCAGTTCCTTTGAATATATACCCGTAAGTGGGATGGCCGGATCATAAGGGACTTTTAATTTTTTCAGTGAACCTCCCTACTGTTTTTCAAATCGGCTGAACTACTGTACATCTCCACCAACAGTGGACCAGGGTTTCCTTTCTTCCACATCTTCACCAATAGTTATTACCTTTCATCCAGAGCAGTGTTGTGGAACTTTTCCCTTATCTCTTCTAATAGTTTTACAGTTTCAGACCTTATATTTAAGCCTTTAATCCACTTTGAGTTGATGTTTGTATACAGTGTGAGATAAGGGTAAAATTTCATTCTTCTACATGTGAACATCCAGTTTTCCCAACAGTGCTTATTGAAGAGACTGCTCTTTCCACATTGTGTGTTCTTTACACCTTTGTCAATAATCAGTAGACTGTCTATGTGTTTATTTCTGGGCTGTTTTCCCTATTCCACTGGTCATGTGTCTGTTTTTATACCATAATCATGCTGTTTTCATTAAAATAGCCTTATAGTGTATTTCAGAATCAGGGAATGTACTACCTCCAACTTTGTTCTTTTTGCTTAAGATTGCTTTGGCTATTTTAGGTCTTTTGCGGTTCTATACAAGTTTTAGACTTTTTTGTTTCTATAAAAAATGTCACTTTAATTTTGATATGGATTGCACTGAATCTATAGGTTGCTTTGGGTAGTGTGGCCATTTTAACAATATTTGTTCTTCCAATTAATGAACATGGAATATCTTCCCATTTATATGTGTCCTCTTCAATTTCTTTTATCAAGTTTTTTCCTCTTTTTGGGCTAGTCAGTGAAGTAGCTGTAGTGAAGAAGGAACAAAGAAATCTGTAACTGATTGTGATCAGTTAGTTGTAATATCCACTACACTCAGACTCGCTTTTTATCAATGCTACATAGTTTTCTGTATATATATTTTTCATCACCTTGGTTAAATTTATTCCTGTTTTTATGCGATTGTAAATGGGATTGTTTTCTTACTTTTTTCTTGGATAGTTTGTTATTGTGAAGAAACTTTGCTAATTTTTGTTTATTGATTTTGTATCCTTCAACTTTACTGAAACCATTTAACAGTTCTAACAATTTTTTAGCGTCTTCTTTAGGGTTTTCTATATGTAAGATCATGTCATCAATATGCAGAGACAATTTCATTTCTTCTTTTTCTATTTCATTGCATTTTACTTATTTTTTTCCTGATTACATTGGCTAGGACTTTCAGCACTGTGTTTAATAGAAGTGTTGAGAATTGACATCCTTGTCTTTTTCTCTAATTATACTGAAAAATCTTCCAGTATTTCATCAAGTATGGTAGCTGTAGGCTTCTCACATATAGACTTCATTGTCTTGACTTACATTTCTTCCGTACCTATTTGGTTGAGGTAGTTATAATCCACATAAAAGAATGTTGAATTTTGTCAAACACTTTTTCTTCATCTATTCAAATGATTGTATAATTCTTATCTTTTAAGGAAATGTATTATATGTACAATACACCCTCAGTATCCAGTGATTTTGTATTTGCAGATTCAACCAACTACAGATCAAAAAAATTTTAAAAAACAATTAAAAATAATACAATGATAAAAATGCAAATAAAAATACAGTGTAGCAAATATTTATATAGCATTTATATTTTATTATATATTATGAGTAATCTGGATATGACTTAAAGTGTATAGGAGGATATGCATAGGTTATATGCAAATACATGCCATTTCATATAAGGGACTTGAGCATCCATGGATTTTGGTATCCATGGCGTTTCCTGGAACCAAGTTCCCGTGGATACTGAGAGATAACTGTATAACATTGATCACAAACATCTTTAGTTTGCACCAAAAATGAAAACTACCAGGAAGTTTTACATATGAAATGTATAAAATTTATTGCCAAATTTTAAAATAAAATTAACAGCAAATAGAATCCAGTGGAACATTACAAATAATAATATAAGTTGTCCAAGTGGAGCTCATTGCAGAAATGTAGAAATCACTCATTATTAAGAAAAACATTTATATAACCCATCATATTGATAAAAATGAGAAAAACCACACATATTTTCTGTAAATGGAGAAAAGGCATTTTAGAAAATCAAATATATTTAATATTGTAATCTTCCAAAAATTAATATGTACATGGAGCCTCAGAACATGATTTCATTCACAAACGGTCTTTGTAGATGTAATTAGTTAAGATAAGGTCACACTAGGATGGTACAAAAAAGGGTATATGATGATGGAAATAGATTCTGGAATGGTGCAGCTACAACTCAAAGATTGCCAGAAACCACCAGAAACTAAGATGAGGCAAAGAAGTATTATTTTCTAGAGATTTCAAAGAAAGCAGGGCCCTACTGACACCTTGTACATCTGGCCACCAGAATTATGAGAGAATAAATTCCTATTCCTTTAAAAAGTAGAAACACGTAAATTGAAGGGCCTTTCCTGAATTTGTGCTTGTTAGATAAAGAAAATTTTCCCCATGGAATTTCTTTTCTTTTCTTTCTTTTTTTAATTTTACTTTAAGTTCTGGGATACATGTGCTAAATGTGCAAGTTTGCTACAAAGGTATACATGTGCTGCGGTGGTTTGCTGCACCTATCAACCCGTCATCTAGGTTTTAAGCTCCACATGTATTAGGTATTTGTCCTAATGCTCTCCCTTCCCTTGCTCCCAAGCCCCCAAACAGGCCCTGGTGTGCCATGTTCCCCTCCCTGTGTCCATGTGTTCTCATTGTTCAACTCCCACTTATGAGTGAGAACAGGCAGTGTTTGGTTTTCTCTTCTCGTGTTAGTTTGCTGAGAATGATGGCTTCCAGTTTCATCCAGGTCCCTGCAAAGGGCATGATTTCACTCTTTTTTATGGCTGCATAGTATTTCATGGCGTATGTTTGCCACATTTTCTTTATCCAGTCTATCATTCATGGGCATTTGGGTTGGTACTGAGTCTTTGCTATTGTAAATAGTACTGCAATAAACATACGTGTGCATGTGTCTTTGTAGTAGAAAGATTTATAATCCTTTGGGTACACTCCCCCAAACAGTGTAAAAGTGTTCCTATTTCTCCACAGCCTCACCAGCATCTGTCGTTTCCTGACTTTTCAATAATAGGCATTCTGATTGGTGTGAGATTGTATCTCATTGTGGTTTTGATTTGCATTTCTCTAATGACCAGAGATGATTAGCTTTTTTTCTTCTGTTTGTTGTTCACGTAAATGTCTTCTTTTGAAAAGTGTCTGTTCATATCCTTTCCCCACTTTTTGATGGGGTTGTTTTTTTTCTTGTAAATATGTTTAAGTTTCTTGTAGGTTCTTGATATTAGCCCTTCTGCATAGCAAAAGAAACTATCATCAGAGTGAACAGGCAACCTACAGAATGGGGGAAAATTTTTGTAATCTATTCATCTGACAAAGGGCTAATATCCAGATTTCCTTTTCATATAAATGTTTACTAGAAAAAAGCACTTCAAAGTAACATTTCTATGTGCTTTGTGGGTGTTTTCTGTTGTTAGGAATAGCTCTCTCTTTTATGACAGAGATGTGTCTATGCTTTAAAAATTTTTCCTAGCTACTAATAATTTTCACTTTATTCCTTACTAGTTCCTTTTATACATTCCTTTTAGATTCTGGATATTAGATCTTTGTCAGATGGATAGATTGCAAAAATTTTCTCCCATTCTGTAGGATGCCTGTTCACTTCGATGATAGTTTCTTTTGCTGAGCAGAAAGAAGCTCTTTAATTATATCCCATTTGTCAATTTTGGCTTTTGTTGCAATTGCTTCTGGTGTTTTATTCATGACTCAGCAATCCCATTACTGGGTAAATACTCAAAGGAATGTAAATCTTTCTACTCTAAAGATACATGCACACGTATGTTTATTGCAGCACTGTTTACAGTAGCAAAGACTTGGAACCAACCTAAATGCCCATCTATGATAGACTGAGTAAAGAAAATGTGGCATATATATACCATGGAATACTATGCAGCTATAAAAAAGAATGAGTTCATGTCCTTTGCAGGGACATGGATGAACCTGGGAACCATCATCCTCAGCAAACTAACACAGGAACAGAAAACCAAGTACTACATGTTCTCACTCATAAGTGGGAGTTGAACAATGAGAACACATGGACACAGGAGGGGAACAACACACACTGGAGCCTGACAGGGGATGGTGGAGGGAGAGCATTAGGACAATTACCTAATGCATGCACAGCTTAAAACCTAGATGACGGATTCATAGGTATAGCAAACCACCATGGCACACATATACCTATATAACAAACCTGCACGTTCAGCCCATATGTCCCAGAACTTAAAGCAAAAAAAGAAAGAAATAAAAAGGAAAAAAATTATCAAGTATCATGTATTTCTTCATAGCAATGCAAGAACAGCCTAACAAAGGTAGTATTCCAGAATCAGATTTTACCCAAGACCACATCTTTGCTTGGTTTTGTTCCCTTCTCCACTCTGCTTTCTTTACTCCTTTATAGATTTTTCCTGTAGAGCACTATCTCAAAAATTCATTTGCAATCAAACATCTGTCGGATTTTAGTTTCCTGAACTAAAACACAAATTGAATCAAGCAATGTGGAAAAGCATAAAATATAGTTACATTGCGTGTTGAAGTATGTAATTCACCCCAGTGACAGAATTAAGAGAAAATCATATGAATTTCAACGTAAATTCATTTAATTAAAAAATATCTACTAGCAAATTTGGTATATAAAGAAACTTCTTAAATAGCAAACATCAAACTCAATGGTGAAATGAAAGAACTATTCCTTTTAAGGTAATGAGTAAGAGAAGAGTGCCTGCTGTCACCACTTCTGTTTAGTATTGCAGTGGAGGACTTAGCTAGAAATATATACAGTTTTCCCTCAGTATCCATGGGGGATTGATTCCAGGACCCCTGCCAATACCAAAATTCAGGGATATTCAAGTCTCTTATATAAAATAGTGTAGTATTTGCATATAACTTATGTACATCCTCCCATACAGTTTAAAACATCTCTAGATTTCTTAAAATATTTAATATAATGTAAATGCTGTGTAAATAGTGGTTATATTTTTTATTTGTATAATTTTTTATTGTGTTTTTTTCCAAATATTTTTGATTCATGGTTTGATGGTTCCACAGATGCTGAGCCTATGGATCTAGAAGGCTAACTGCATGAGGAAAAATAAAATAAAATTAGAAGAATTCCAAGGCAGTATAAAAAATTGCTGTTATTTAATAAAGATAATCATCTGTCGAGAAATGTAAAAGTAAATACTTAAATTAAATAATTATTATGTGATTTTAGCAAGTTTGTGGGATAAATTAATATACAAATTTGAGTGCAATTCAGTCTATACAGATAAATCATGTAGGTTTTAAAACTACAAAAGCAACAAAACTATGCTAGAAATAAATTTAACAAAAGTTCTTCAAAGGATTTTTAGGGGTAATTACATAGCTTTTTATTAAAGGAACCTAAATTAATGTACTGTGAATATGTCAATTATACCCATTTTATTTTGTACTTTTTATTTAATGCCAATCAAAATTTTATCTGATATGAAAGAATAGTGCAATATTTGTTTATTTTATTAACATTATTTCACTGTTGCCAGATAAAACATAAGGAAAGTATGTTTTTAAGTGTAGATATTTGTCAATTAATCAGGCAGGGTCAAAGGATCTGTTCCACCATTTACTGAGACTTCAGTAAATTTACTTCAATTTTCTATACCTCAGTTTCGTCATTTATAAAATAAATAGAAAGTATTTATCTCATAGAATTTTTGTGAAGGCTGAATTAATACATGTAAATTACTTAGAAGTATGCTATCCTATATATATATATATATATATATATACATATATATATATATATATATATTATTTTATTTTATTTTATTTTATTTATTTATTTTTGCCTGCGGGGTCTATTCTGTATCCTTCTCTACCCTTCTCTGTGTTCCAGGAGGCTATTCTTTGTGGACTACATGCACAGCCTCTCTATCCCTCAGGCTTTATTTAGGTTCATTAAATGACAGGTACTGGTACTAGCAAGAGACTGAAAAGCAGAAGAAACAGGAGGACAGAGGACAGATTTTCCAGGCTCATTCCCCTCAACTCCCATCCCAAAAATGTTCCTGTAGATTTACTGCTTTCCTTGATGATAATCTGCAAATCCTCTCAAGTAGATGTATCCATATCATTCAGGCTTGAAGCAGTATGAGCTTGCCACTGTTTCTAGCACAGAGGTACTACACTATCTTTTTTTTTTTTTGGCCTAAAGCATATTCATAACTTTGCAAATAATCAATTGCCTTTCCATAGCACTAGAAAATAAATGCAATCAATTAGATACTTTAAAAAATAAAACAGCATTGATAATATTTAAAAGACACACAGGAAGAAATCTAATTTTAAAAGTCATATAATGAAAATATTAATAAATAATTATTGATACACAAGAATAGCTAACATTTTATATGGGTGTATTATGTGCATGGATGGCAAAAATGCATATGCAGATTTAAAAGGGCAAAAATAGCAAGATAATTTTGAAGAACTCTAGGAGGAATGCTGTGTAGCAGACATCAAGTCATTAAAAGCATGTAATTTCTTAAATGCAAAATTGACAGTATTTTAAGGGTAATTAGTGTAACAATAAAACAGTCTGTAATTATGTCAACTTTCATGTATATATATGCAAACACACTAAGATTTTAGTATGAGACATTATATTACAAATGTGTTAGAGAATGTGCTATTCTATTTATAAAGGACACTGATACACCTGGCCGTTCATATGGAAAACCTTCTTTTTTCAGGGTGTATACTACACAGATCAAACATGGATTGAAATCCGGCATAAAAAATAACTTTAAAATATTAGAAGAAAATATAAAATATGGTAATGACGTTGGGGTAGTAAAAGATAAGACAAAGGATAACATCATCAAGATACTGGATTAAGCGGTCACTCACACATATCTTCCTACAATAACAAGAATCCTGCACTTATCCACACACAAAACTCTCTGTGAGTCTTTGGATTCAAATAGGAAGTTGTAAAATCCTGGTGGAGCCCAGTGATGCAGAGCAGGTGAGCCCCAAAGTGGAGCTTTGCCCATGAGAGTTCTTGGCTTTGCCCAGCAAATAATTCAAGAGCAAGCCAGAGGTGGAAAGAAACAGCTTTATTGCATAGGCTGTGCTTCAGCTCCAGTGGTATTACAGGTCCATGACTACTCCTACAGAGCAGGGCTACCACATAGGTAGAGAACAGCAGCTCAGGGCAGTTTTCCAGTGATATTTATACCCATTTTTAATTGCATGCAGATTAAGGGGCCGTTTATGCAGAAATTTCTAGGGAAGTAGTAGTAATCATTGGGTCAATGTCATGGAAAGCAATGGAACCTCTTGGGTGTTGCCATGGCAATGGTAAATTACTGGTGGGTATGTCTTATTTGAAAGCTGTTTCTGCACTGATCCTGTTTTAACTAGTCCTCAATCTGTTCTGGTGTCTGAACCCCACCTCTGGAGGGGATCCTACTTTACCAAGACCTAGAAGAGTCATTTAGAGAGGGTGGAATGGCACCCAAGTGGTTGATTTGCCAGTTATGCTCCTGAGTTCAAGCCCCAAACCTGCCTCATTCCCCAAGGGGTTTGGCTACAGTCCCATGTGGCCTTGAATCTGAAAACAAAACTATCTGCCAAGTGATCCAAGAGAAATGATGCACACAAGTGCATTGGCAGAAGGGCTCATTGGCCTGTTAACATCAATCTCAGCAGTGAACATGAAAGTCACCCTTTGGCTTTGCGCCAGTTCCCTTCAGTTGAGATCCCAGCTTAGGATTGCTAGCACAAGGACCCAGAAGGAGATTTGCCCATATATCACAGCTTGGGAGTCTGAGCCTCCCTCGTGGACTCACTAAACTCCTTCCCATAGCACTACTCAATAAGACCCAGACTCAGCTCTGGCCCCTCCTACTACAATCAGGTAATTATCCCATTTGTGCAATAACCTCCTGGAAGTAACACAACCCTCTAAGCCAGTGAGATGGGCTCACACGCCTCCATTGCACAGCAGCTTCCAAGGGGATTCAGTCTCAGCTTGGCCACTGCCACTGCACTTGGGCTTCTATCGTATCTATACAGGGATCTGATGGGAAATCCAAGCTGGTTTGAGCCAAAAAGACAGGGTGTCCAGCCTCCATCTCACAGCAGATCTCTATGGGGCACAGTCTGACCGCTAGCCTCTTCTCCTAAAGTTGGAGAACTGTCACATCCTTGCTGAGACCTGCTGGGAGATGGACACCTATCTCAGCCAATGACATGTGCTCCCAGCCTCCAATCCACAGCAGATCCTGAAGGGGCCCAGTCTCAGCTACAGCTATTATTGCCACTGTCAGGGACCTATTATGCCTGTGCAGAAAGACAGAGAGAGAGAAAGCAAGCAACTTGTAAAATATATTTCAGAATATTGTCCATTAAAATTTCCCCAAACTCACTAGAGAGGCCAATATTCAAATTCACGAAATGGGTAAAACTCTTATGAAATACTCCACGAAAAGACCATCACTAAGACACATAGTCATCAGATTCTCCAAGATCAAAAATGTTGAAAGCAGGTAGAGAGAAGGGGCAGGTCACCTGTAAAATGAACCTGATCAGGCTAACAGCGGACAGTTCAGCGGAAACTCTGCAAGCCTGCAGAGAATGTGGCCCTATTTTCAGCATTCTTAAAAGAATTTCCAAACAAGAATTTCATATCCAGAATACTATGCAGCCATAAAAAAAGGATGAGCTCATGTCCTTTGCAGGGACATGGATGAAGGTGGAAACCATCATTCTCAGCAAACTGACAAAAGAACAGAAAACCAAACACTACATGTTCTTACTCATAAGTGGGTGTTAAACAAGAACACATGGACACAGGGAAGGGAACATCACACATCAGGGCCTGTCAGGGGGTTAGGGGGTTAGGGGAGAGATAGCAGGGGTGGGGGGATTGGGGAGGACTAACATTAGGAGAAATACCTAATGTAGAGGATGGGGGGATAGATGCAACAAACCACCATGGTACGTGTATAGCTATGTAACAAAACTGCATGTTCTAAACATGCACCCCAGAACTTAAAGTATAATAATAATAATAAAAAAGAAATTCAACAATAAAAGCAAACTTCTAAACTAAAAAAAAAATTAAATTTAAAAAAAAATAAAACCTCACCCACCTTACAAGTTTTCAGATACTTGAAAGCAACTATCATTCTCCCATTCCCTATTTTTTCCGTTCTCTAGGATAGACATGGTAATTTCCATATGTGATACGGTTTCATGAGTATTTGATATAATTCTCTCCTAGTTACTGTCTTCTAAATATGGGCCAATTTTTCCATATGTGTCATAGACACAGAAATGTGATACTCAGACCCCTCTTCAATTTACTGCCCAGGTGAGGTCCGTGAAGTAAGAGACAGCCTCCAGTTAGTTACTTTCAGGTCAGCCTTACCTGCAGAGCACCACCTTAACTGAGGTTCTGCATTTCCCAGGGCAGCCCACATCCTTTGATTTCTTCTGCCTAATACTCTCTTTCCTCTCTTTTCATATATGTTGCTCCTTAATAAATATCTTGTAATTCATACTTGGTCTTATTGTCTGCTTTCTGAGAACCTAATCTAAAACAATATTTCTTTTTGCCTATATTTCTCTATGCCCAGATTAGTTTAGAAGGTTTTGAACAAAGTTCAGACTTTCCACTTATGTATATTAAAGATGATCGTAAAAATATTTAACCCAAAATATTGGATTCCAGTTTGTCAGGACTGGTTTGGATGTAATTTTACCATCCCACATTTTTGCTACTTCCAGGTTCTTGCCATCTTAACATATGATTACTAACTACTTCTCAAAATTTTTGACCAAATATAAACTAAATAATTTTTAATACAGAGTCCTGTTCACATCTAGATTAACATAATCAATGTTTTATTGTTTATGATTATCCAATTAAGTCTGCATTTTATTCTATTTTTCTATTGCTGGAGTAAAATTAAAAAGTGATCACCTCTTAAATAATGTTTAACCACAGTATAAAATATATATAGAAAAGTGCACAAAACCAAAACTACAATTATTGTATGGGTAGACTCATGCATCCACCATCCAGATTATGGAACAGAATATTGCCAGCACCTCAAAATCCCTCCAAGCCACTAATTCTACACTCTTCTCCAAAGGTAACTCGCTTTCCTAGCTTTAACATCACAGATAATTTTTTCTTTTTTATAAAGTCCTTTTATATAAATTGAATCTTAGAGTAGGTATTCCTCTGTGTCTGGCTTCATTCACTACAGGTTATGTTTGTGAGATTAATAAGTACTATATAGCAACACTGCATTGCTTCTATTATACTGGATTCTCAATTTGTAAATATAGTTCGATTTGTTCATTCTATTTTAGATGAACAATTTTCTAGTTTTTGATTATTTTGAAAACATTGCCTTTTTACATATTTGGTATACTTAGTATGTTTCTAGTGGATGTAAAAAATGCAGTTGATGGGTCATGGGTTATGTCCCTGTGAGTCTTTGATAGATACTGCTACTTTCCAAAGAAGTTGTACAATTTGCATTCTTCCAGTGTAGGAGAGTTTCAGTGCCCAGTTGCTACTTATTATTGTTAGTGTTTTTTTTTTTAATAGCCATTATAGTGGTGAGTAGGTAGTTGCATATTATAATGAATTTTGATTGCCTTTTGTTAAAAATTAATGAAATAGAGTACTTAGGTATTGACTGTTTGGATTTCCTCTGCTGTGAAGTTCTTGTAAATGTCTTTAACCTTTTCTTTGTTTAAAACTGGATTATCTATTTTTCTTTTCTAATTATCAGCAATTTTAATGTGGTTTGCATACAGGCACTTTGCTGATTACATGTATTAAAAATTCTCCTATGGGGTATGTTTTGGTAAAGTAGTAAAAAAAACAAAACAAAAAAAAGGCCGACGTTGTGGCTCATGCCTGTAATCCGGGTACCTTGGGAGGCTGAGGCGAGCAGACCACGAGGTCAGGAGATGGAGACCATTTTGGCTAGCACGGTGAAACCCCGTCTCTACTAAAAATACAGACAATTAGACTGGTGGCACGTGCCTGCGGTCCCAGCGACTCTGGAGTCTGAGGCAAGAGAATCCCTTGAACCACAGAGGGGGAGGTTGAAGTGAGCTGAGATATTGCCACTGCATTCCAGCCTGGGGTACATAATGAGACTCCGTCTCAAAAAAAAAAAAAAATTAGTAAGATGACTTTGCTAAGATGCTTTATCTTGCTCTGTAATCTCATTTCAGTGTTTTTGTAAAGTGTGGTCCCAACAGGAGGACAATTCGTGAATTTCACATAAAAAGACAATTCTTTATGCAACAGTGCTAAGAATGGGACTTCTTTTCACATTCTTATAAATATGAAACTCTCTTGTTGCTCATAAGATTTTTTTACAATTTTGTATTTTCCAAGTGTGCACACTGTACACTCTTTGGGGATATGCTTAGTAATACTATATATGATTTTTCTGGAGTTCAATAAATTTACTTGCAGTAGATTTTCTTTAAAAGAATGAGCAGTTAGACACATACTTCAAAAGTATTTTCCTGTTAAAAAAAATATAGGTTTCATTTGCTATCTTAATTTTGGTTGTATTCTTTGATGTCAACACATTTTGTATAATTGTGTCACATAGCTATATTGAATCATGTAGTATCAAATATTTCATGTGATTTAATAGTGATAATTTACACCTATTTTAGTTAGTTTTTTCCATAAAATACTGCCAGATGCTGATGTTCAGAGTAATTTATTTGCCTGTCCAGTTACAGAAAGTGGTGCTTGGTTGCTGAACTATTGTACCTTTTAACACGTGATGTGTACATTCAATGTAACAGAAAGGGCAACAATAAAATAGTGATCCCTTGGGAGGCCAGGCGGGCGGATCACAAGGTCAAGAGATCAAGATCATCCTGGCCAACATGGTGAAATCCCATCTCTACTAAAAATACAAAAATTAGCTGGGCATGGCAGGCGCACCTCTAGTCCCAGCTACTCCAGAGGCTGAGGCAGGAGAATCACTTGAACCTGGGAGGCAGAGGTTGCAGTGAGCCACAATCACTCCACTGCACTCTAGCCTGGGAGACAGAGTGAGATTCCCTGTCCAAAAAAAAAAAAAAAAAAAAAAAAGAAAAGAAAAAAGAAGTATCCAAAAGAAAACAAAAATATTCCCACTCCATGGCCTGCTTTGTAAGTTTTCAAATGTTTTTTATAATAATAAAGGAATCAGCCAGGTGTTGAACCCGGGAGGTGGAGGTTGCGGTGAGCTGAGATTGTGCCATTGCACTCCAGCCTGGGCAACAAGAGAAAAACTCAGTCTCCAATCAATCAATAATAATCAAAACAAAACACAAAAAAATTAAAAAATAAAAACAGGGGTGATGGATGCATCAAACCACCATGGCACATGTATACCTATGTAACAACCATGCAAATTCTGCACATGTATTCTAGAACTTAAAGTATAATAATAATAAAAGAAACCTAAAAAGTAAAAATTTTAAAAGAAAAAATTTTTTAAAAAACAGAGACTTATTTTATGAAGTTCAGTGATCAACATTTTCCTTTATAGTTAGTGTTTCTTGTGTCCTGATAAGAAATCTTAGTCTACACAGAGGTATTAAGGATATTTTATTGAAACTTTGTTGCTTTACCTTTCACATTTAGATATACAAATAACCCTGTTACAGTTGACACTGGTGTATGGTTTAAGACAAGGGATAAATATTTTTGTATTATATAAACAAGCAATTTATTGAAAAAATTATTTGTTCCCCCACTAATTTGCAGGGCCAACTTCTATTTCTAGTTTGCTGAGGATTTTCTTTTTCCTAATGATAAATAGCTGTTAAATTTTACCAATGCTTTTTTTGTTTGTAGGAGATGGTAATATAGTTTTTGTCCATTATTTAGTAAATGTGGTGAATTCTACTGGTTGATTTTCAATGCCAAGCCCACTTTGCATTATTGAAATTAACTTGTTTATGTTTTTATCCTTTTTTATATATCATTAGATTCAAATTCCTATTTATTTTTCTTTTCACTGTGTGTTTAGATTCATGAGAGATTTTCTTTTATGATTTTTTTTCTTGCAATGTTCTTGTCAGCTTTGGGTGTAGGAATTATGCAGGCTTTATTAACATAACTTAGGATGTGTGTTTTCTCACCTGCCTATTCAGTGAGGAGGTATATATATATTGCTTTTTTTCTGTTTTAAACGTGTATAAGGAAAAAAATCCAACATTAAACCTATCTGGGCCTGGAGTTTCCTTTGTGAAAAATATTTTAATTTTAAACTCAATTTTTTTTTAACAAATAGAGGACTACTGACATTTTCTGGTTTTTGTTTGTTTGTTTGTTTGGTGATGGTTTAGCTATGTTGTGTTTCAAGGAATTTTTTCTATTTTACCTAACTTTTCAATTATATCAACATATAATTTTGTAATAGCTTCTGTTAAAATTTATTACATCTACATTAAAAGATCAAATCTTTTTATTTTCTATGTTGATAATTTATGTTTTTTTTCTAATTTTTTATATCTTTTTTCATAACCTGTGACATTATGTGTTATCAATTTGGCTAGTTTTTTCAAAGAGCCATTTTGGCTTTGTTGGTCTTTCATTATTTAATGTTTTTATTCTCCTAATTAATGGATTTCTGCCCTTGTCTATATCATGTCCTTTCTTCTACTGTCTTACAATTAAATTTTCTGTTCTTTCCTAGAAGCTCAAGTCTAGTAGCTAAAATTTGCTTCTTGAAATAGAAACTTGTATTATTACATTCCATACCTTCTTCTTTTCTAATATATACATTTAAAGCTATGTCACTTTAAGATCTAGCATAGTAACATCTCATAATTATTTCATGTTTAATATTATTTTTGCATTGTTGAAAATATTTTTCTTTCCATTTTTATTTCCTGTCTCATGCATAAGTTATTTAAAGCATGTTGCCTAAATTCCAAATATTTTGATCTTTTTTTATCTCTATTATTGATTTCCAGTTTAATTCTGTTGTTGTCAGAGAATATCCTCTGTATATTCCAAGTCTTTGAGATGTATTGAGACTTATATTTATTCTGGCATGTGTTATTTTGTTAAATGATCTACATGTATTTCAGAGAAACATGAATTCTATATTTATTGTCTGTAAATCATATAACAATTAAGTCAAATTGGGTACTGTTGATCAAATGTTCTATATCCTTATTGATTTTATATCTGCTTACTGATTTTATTTCTACTTATTTTGTTTCAGTTACTGACACAGGAGTATTAAAATCTAAACATGGTTGTGAATTTATGTATTTCTCTTTTGATTCTGTCAATTTTGCTTCGGATATTTTAAAGCTGTGTTATTGGTACGTGTGAATTTAGAATTATTGTCTTCTTGATGAAGTGACTTTTATCTTTTTTCTTACTAGAAATGTTTCTCTTTATTTCTAGCAACACATTTTGTCTTAAACATACTTTGATATTAACAATAGCTTCATTTTTGTTAATGATTGATATATTTTTCCATCATTTTGCTTTTCTTCATTATATGCATTTTTATTAATGTGTACTTCTTAAAAATACATAATTGTTTTCTTATTTCAGACAATAAGATAATCTTTTCTTTAAATTGTATTGTTTAATCAACTTTAATTTAATTACTGATATATTTGGATTAAAGTCTACTATTTGCCCCATCTGCTCTTCACTCTAATATTCCTCCTTTGTTCTTCTTCTTCTTTAATATATAATTCTAAGCTGGCAATAGTTTTTATTGTGTGTAATGTATACTTTATCTTTAGCTGTATATACAATTTTCTCCTTTGATATTTACACTTTTATTCTGATCTTTATCTTTTCTTTCTTTTCTTCCTTCCTTCCTTCTTCTTTCTTTTTTTCTCAGTCTGCCACCAAGGCTGGAGTGAAATGGCACAATCTGGGCTCACTGCAACCTCCACCTCCCGGGTTCAAGCAATTAACCTGTGTCAGCCTCCCAAGTAGCTGGGACTACAAGCACATGCTGCCACGCCTTTGGATTTTAGCAGAGATGGGGTTTCACCATGTTGCTCATGCTGGTCTTGAACTCTGTGAGCTCCGGCAATGCACCTGCCTCAGCCTCCCAAAGTGCTAGGATTATAGGCGTGAGCCACTGTGCCCAGCTGTGCTTTCTTTCTTTCTTTTAACATTCCTGGCTCTGCTGAGTTTCTTGAATGTATTGTCTTTAAAAATAAAATTTTAAAAATTATTGACCATTATCACTTAAAATAGTTCTTCTACTTCATTTCTTTCTCCTGATACTCTAATGGTATGTATGTAAAGTCAATTGACTGAATTAAAATAGTTTCTTACATTTGTTCTGTTATTTATTTTATGTTTACATAATTTACTGTTTACTAATCTTTTCTTTTTCTTCTGTTATGTTTAGTCAGCTGGTAATCCATCCACCAAATTAGTTTGTTTAATTTTGAATGAATAACAAATTGATTTTTTAAGGGCAATTTTTAGAGCAGTTTTAGATTTAGAGCAAAATTGAGAGGAAAGTATATAGTTCCCATATACCCCTGCCCTGACACATGTATAGTCATGTTTTATTTCTGACAAATGTCCCATCTGTTCTTGTCTCGGCTCGGTTTAATTCCATTATTAATAAGAAGAGCATCTACTGAGTTTTAATTTAAATGTTATTTTTAATTCTACATTTTAATGTATTGCTTTACGTTGCTAGCTTCCTGTTGCCATATAATTTTTAAACACATTAATCACAGAAATTTTAAATCCATAACTGCTAACTCCAGTATTTGGATCTTTTGTGAGTCTGTTGCTATTCTCTTGATTTGCAGTTATGTGATCTTCACTCCTTTTATACTGGCAATTTTCGATTGAATGTTGGATTTTGTGTATGAAAAATAGAGATGGTTTGAGGGTCTAAATGGATGTTATCTTCCTGCTGAAAGGATTTACTTTTGTTTCAGATGGGATTTTTCAGTAGGGAAAGATAAGTTTAAACTAGTTTTAAAATTTATTTATTTAAATTTAGGCTTCAAATTTTGTATAGGCTGATCTATTTCTGGATTGCCCTTATTGTTAGGGGAAGTCTTACAAACATCTAAAATCTGAAGTGTTTATTGGGGTCTTTCTTCCTTTTTAGGGCCAGATGTTCAACTTTTGTCTCCTTAAACCCACGGTATTGTCACAAGCTTTTCTCACCTTCTCAGCCGCTCAGCTGATACTTTCTCATATTCTTAGTCTTTTCAGCTGCTGCTTTAAAATTAGCAAATGCCTTGAGGGAAGAATATATGATTTTTTTCTACGGGGTTTTTTTTCTTTCTGGATTTTGGCCTTTAGATCCTTGCTACCTTGCATCTCTCCAACACTCCTGACTCTCCTCCCCATACATTAATAATGACATAACATCTTAAAAAGTAATAAGTAGTGTCTGCCCCAAATAAATATAGAACCTTTATTTGACTAATTTTTACACAGTACTTTCTTGCATGATTATCTGAACCCCAAATATATAGTTCTTCCCTGAATCTGTATTTTTCATGTTCTGTCATCAAAGATTGCCTTTTCCCTCTCTGTACTCAAATCAACAAGATTCAGCTAATATGGTAGTACTTTCAGAACCTCAAGTCATTTTGCCTATACTCCTCTTTCTCTAAGTTTCTGTTAGCACTTATTATGAGAATCGTGTACTTGGTTTCTAATCACAGAACTCCTTATTTATTTATTTTGCAAGTAGGCAATGGTTTTCTTGGAGAGGACATGAGTATTAACGATAAAGCGAAATAAGAAATCGTGACTTTATCAAAATGTAAAACTCTTATTCAACAAAAGACACTACTAAGGTTAATAAACAAGCCAAAGTCCAGGAGAAAGTATTTACAACACATAAATCTGACAAAGGACTTTTACCCAGAATATGTAAAGGACTCCTATAATGTAATAATGAAAATACAGCTCAATTATTTATTTATTTGTTTGTTTTTCCTGGAAAAGTTATTAACTTTTAAATTTTATATTCAGGGGTACATGTGCAGGTTTGTTGTATAGGTGAATTGCATGTCATAGGAGTTTGGTATACAGATTATCTTGTTACCCAGTTAATAAGCATAGTGCCCTAGAGGTAGCTTTTTTTTTTTTAATCCTCATCCTCCTCCCACCCTCCACCCTCAAGTAGGCCCCAGTGTCTATTGTTCCCTTCTTTGTGTCCATGTGTACTCAATGTTTAGCTCCTACTTGTAAAGTGAAAACATGAAGTATCTGAGTAGTTTTTTTAGGATAATGGTTTCCAATGCCATCCATGTTGCTGCAAAGGAGATAATCTCATTCCTTTTTATGGCTATATAGTGTTCCATGGTGTATATGTATCACATTTTTGTATTCTAGTTACTGTTAATGGGCACCTCAGTTAAATCCATATCTTTGCTATTGTGAATAGTATTGCAATGACCACACGCATGCTCTTTATATGCACTCTTGGGTGATTTGCATATATCTTGTTTAGAATTGCTTTATGGTTTTGTTGTTGTTGTTGACAAAAATTAATATGTCTTCCAAAGTTAATTCTGTTCATTTACTTCAAATCTGTTTATAACTTTTGTCTCATAATATGTTAAATTTCCTCTTTCTTCTTTACTCTGTGAATGTACCTAAGATGCAGAGTTTGGGCTGAGTGGGTCTAAAAAGCAGTAGTAACCCTGAGTATTGATACTACTGTACAGGTGACTTAACAAGAAAAACTGGGTTGATTGAAGTCAAGAGAACATGTCTAGTTTTACACTGATATTTATGGATTCCACGGTGGAATGATCCCAAACAAAAGAGTTCTTTATTTTTTTCTGGGATGTTCTGGATTACAGATATTTCATGGGCCATTTTACTTACTTGTAACACTTACTAAAGCTGCGACTGTGGAAACTGTTCAATATACATTTTTAGTTGAATTAATAATCTTTCTTCAAACTTTAAAAATTAGATAAATAGGATCATTCATTTCTCATTAAATATGTAAAATCAGTTGAGCAGGGATATTTATACTTTTAATGGTAGCCTTAGTAGAGTATTCAATGTGCCAAATTTGTACTATTTCCCAAGCAATGTTTAATAGAATTATGCGTTAAGGGAAAAAATTAAATTACATCATCAAAAAGTATTTGAAACACTGCACAATTATTTCCAGTGATTGTAAACACAAGACAGCTCTGTAGAAAATAATTCTGAGTTTTTCAGAAATATATTTTTATAAAACTTCTGCTTTTGCTTGAAAACCTATCAATATCTCACAGAACATTAATGATCTAAGGAACACAATTTGAAAAGCTTGGTACAGGGCAATATCTACCTCATGGACAACTGTCAATTATTGTTTCTTCTTTTATGCGTTTCTTTTCTGCTTCCTATTACTTGGCTTTAACAATCTGTAGAGACATTATGCTTAAAGTATATGAAATGTTTAAATCCCTCTAGCTTGCTACCAATTCACAGGAGGTTTATATTATGTTTAGATACAAATTATGTTGCCTAAACTTTTCATTCCTTCATGATGACAATTGTATTAATTTCTTATGGTTGCTGATACAAATTACCAGAAATGTAGTGGCTTAAAAAACACAGACTTATATGCTTTCAGTCTATGTATCAGAAGGCTGACAGCTGAATTTCCTTTGGAGACTCTAGAGGAATGTGATAGGCACAATCACATCCCCTCAAATATGCCTACATTCTAATCTCTGGAATGTGTGAGTTTGTGATATTACAGGGCAAAGGATAATGAAGATTGCAGGTGGAATTAAGGTTTCTATAACCAACCTTGAAATAGGGAGTTAAACCTGGATTATTTCTGTGGACCCAATCAATGGTCCATAAAAGTGGCAGCAGGAGGCAGAAGAAAGTCAGTATCAAATTGATACAGCATGAGAATGACAAACAACTATTGTTGGGTTTGAAGATACAAGGGGGAACCAGAAGCCATGAAATGTGGGCAGCTACAGAAGCTAGAAAGAGAAAAAAGATTCTCCCCTATATCCTCTAGAAGGAATACAGCCATCTGGCATTTTGAATTTAGGCAAGAGAAACTCATTTAAAATTTTGAAATCCAGAAAGAGAAGATAAACCGGATGGTTAATTTTATGTGTGAACTTGGCTAGGTCTTGGTACTTAGATGTTTAAAATCATACCATTCTAGATATCCATGTGAAAGCAATTAGTTTAGATGAGATTAATACATAAATCAGTAGAATATGAGTCAAGGAGTTTATCCTGCAGACTGTGGTTGGGTTTCATCCAAACAAATGAAGGAATTAAGAAAAAATCTTCACAGTCCTGTAAAGTAATTCCTTAACATCTCTCTCTCTCTCTCCATATATATATATATATATATATATATATATATATATATATACACACACACACATATATATATATATATTCACATATAGAGACACACACACACACACACCTTATTGGTTCCATGTCTCTGGAGATGATTGATTAATCACAATATATTTCTGTTGCTTTAATCCAATAAGTTTGTGGTAATTTGTTATAGCACAGATAGGGAACTAATATGGAGATAATCCATTTCTTTGCCTTTTCTTTATAATCCAGGATAATCTATATGTGATTAGCAATCATAATTCACTCTGCAATCTTAATTCTCCTTAACCTTATAACATAGCATATTTATTGATGCTGAATATTGAGATCATTTTTGACCTATTTGCATTACTTCTCTATAAAAAAGTTATGTAACTGTTTATTCTTTGCACTAAATCTTAGAATGAATTATGAGCTGTTAAGTGAGCCATGTTAATTCAGACATCACATAGAAATACCATTTTACTAGCTAACCTGTTGTGGGGCAGTTGTTATTGAAAGAGAAAATAAAGTTGTTTTTTTTTTAATTACCATGCTTTTAACATCATCTTAATTTGTCATTTGTTACTACTTCAATATCCAATAAACATTTCAGTTTACAGGATACTAAGTATGTACTTTGGTTTTGAAATATGCAAAGAAGGTTTATTCAGCTTCCCATTTAATTTACGTGGCTTTTCAAAAATGTATTACAAAGATAATAAAGCATATTTTTCTTTTCCAAGGCCAAAATAGTGGTGAAGTGCTGACAGTCCCTCTGCAGCTTCAGGCTTTGACAGCAAGAGCCTTGGCTACAGCAAACCAAAGGGTGTTTGAGTGGAAGAGCAGAAGAGTGATGAAGCCATGTTGGTTACTGAAAGATATATACCTGAGTACATGAGTCAGTTCTCAGAGCCTTCTAGGAACGACTGACCATGTGAGCCGCATTTGCCACCAGCCATCCCAGCTTATAAATCCCAGGAAAATAAGTGTTACTTGTTATATGTTCTCGAACATTTAACCAGTGCTGTTACTAAGGCTTTATGCTTACATAAGTTAACGATCAGCATTAAATATTTACATTGCTGTTCTAATATATAAGAATACAAAATCATTTTTTTGTTGTTAACAAGGATGCAGGCCATAGTAGAAAAAGCCTGCATGTAGGAGTTAGACGATAGCATATTTTGATCTAGTTTAGGACTCCACTGGCCTATATCATTGGACAAGTAATTTAACTTAGCCTACTATATTTCCTATGCAAAATGAAGGACCTTGACTGCATTATCCCTAAGGTTTCTGCTGGTTCTTACATCCCTTAGTCCTAATTACAAGCAACTTATCAATTTCTAATAATTAACACTTATCTGTCTTTACTGGATTCAGTGTTAGGAAAATGGATTGCCTTTATGTTACTCATACATTCTTATATGTTACACATATGGCCCTGCCTAGAATATAACTTTTTTAGTACAGAGACCATGGTCCACACCTGCTTCATAGTCAGTATAGCAATAAGAAAAGTACTGAAAAAATAAATATGTAATACTCATTAAAGTGAAGTAAACTAATTTCAAAAATCTTATGTGTGGCTGAATTTTAATATTTGAGTTATGGCCAGGCATGATGGCTCAAGCTTATAATCCCAGCACTTTGGGAGGCTGAGGCGGACAGATTGCCTCAGTTCAGGAGTTTGAGACCAGCCTGGGCAACACGGTGAAACCCTGTCTCCACTAAAAATACAAAAAATTATCTGGGCATGGCAGTGTGTGCCCGTAGTCCCAGCTACTTGAGAGGCTGAGGCACGAGAATTGCTTGAACCCGGGAGGTGGAGGTTGCAGTTAGCCAAGATCACACCACTGCACTGTATCTATTTTGGAAATAGAGTGAGAGTCTATCTCCAAAAAAAAATAAATAAATAAATTGAGAATTGAGTTATTTTAAGATATATTTTAATAATACAGATTGTAAACTGTAGTTGTCTGTTTGGCGTGCTTCTTGGAGATCTAGAAATTTTCATTATTTTAATTGCTTACTATTAACTAATAGGCTTGAAAAACCTTAGTCACGGCATTCCACAGTCCTCCTGGCTCTTAATAGGAACCAAGCACTCTACCTGCCATGGTTTATTATTGCTTGTCTTTACTGTAAGTGCTGTTGGAGCTGCGAAGCATTTGAGATGTGAGGACAAACTCCAAGGGCTGGACAAGTCACTGATTAGAATGCAAATGCTAGAGAAATAAATTACTGAACCTGGAAGATCAGCAATTACTGCAGCACTGATGAGTGGTGGAAGAAGAAAGGAAAGAATCATTAAGTGGTGGCAAAGGAGGTGCAAGTGACCAAGATGTATTTAGGCTTTGAGTTGGGATAAATGCACAGATGTCAAGGTTTTCAAAGACAGGGATCTGAATCAGCCTT
This sequence comes from Cacajao melanocephalus, assembly GCA_963573385.1. Classification (NCBI taxonomy): domain Eukaryota; kingdom Metazoa; phylum Chordata; class Mammalia; order Primates; family Pitheciidae; genus Cacajao; species Cacajao melanocephalus. The sequence goes on along the minus strand of CAUYLG010051714.1, from coordinate 15,878 downwards.
CTAGAAAATGAGCTGATCATGGAAGATTGATTTGTAGTTGATATTTTCTGCAGTGCCTGTTCCAACTGACAGCAGCAGCTCTGGAAGCTGCTGCATGATTTAATTAAGCTAACAAAAAAGTAGAAAAAAATAAGAAAATATTTTATTTACAGACTGTAAATACCTTGAGGAAACAGGAATTTAAAAATCAATAAAACTTAGTGGTAGAAAAGAAAAAGAAATTCATCTGTACTGATTTTTCTTGGACGAAGAAGGACGGTGACTAAAATAATCCATATCACCCTTCCAATAAACCTGGAAACAGAGTCTGGATAAAAAGCTGCAGGGAGATTTTTTTGCTTGCTTAAGTAACATTAAAAGACAAAAATGTCAAATGCAAACATACATATTCCATCAGGAGGTGCCATGGAGCAATTTAAAAAGAATTAACAGCCCCGCATTGCAGCTGAAACCAAAGAGGGCATTCCCATATTCCATTTTGGTTTGTTGAAAAGTTAATAGTAGGAGAAAAATCTTCCAGTGAAATGAGAATTGCTCCTGAAACATTTCAGAAGGAAACAAACCATCAAAACAATACCCAAATGCATCATGCAAATTTTTCAAAGGTTAAGGATTTCAAAGAAGGAAAATTAGACAACAAAATGTGCTATGTTTTGAAAATTACTTGGTGGAGCTTGGTGAAAATCCCAGCACTTTGGGAGTCCAAGGCAGGCGGAACACGAGGTCAACAGATCGAGACCATCCTGGCCAAAATGGTGAAACTCCGTCTCTACTAAAAATACAAAACTTAGCCGGGTGTGGTGGCACGTACCTGTAGTCTCAGCTACTTGGGAGGCTGAGGCAGGAAAATGGCTTGAACCCAGGAGGCGGAGGTTGCAGCAAGCTGAGGTCGCGCCACTGCCCTCCAGCCTGTCTACAGAGGAAGACTCCATCTCAAAAAATAAAATAAAAAGCAACAACAAAAAAATTACTCCTCTCACCTGACTGCTAAGAAATCCACAAAATACTGCATGTATTTGTTGTGTATTTCCTACACTTAAAGGAGCAAAGGAAAGTGGCAATTTAAGATTAGCTTCCTAATAGCAATGAAAAATAAAATTTTAAAATGCTGTTTATATTTACTAAATAAGTCAATTTATTTTTTAGTTGCATTTTAAACATAGATTTACTTGGGCTGCCCACCATTATCAAATCAAGTGCATACCCATCCAGAAAGAACAGAGTTACTGTACGATATTAGATTAAAATATTATTAAGAAATAAATCAAAAATCAAAGTTAACAGTTACCACTACACTTTATTTTCCTATGCCTTTCTAAATTTATGTGCACATATACATTTACATAGTTAATAGCATAAACCATACTAACATTTTATGACTGTATTTTTTTACTTAGAATTTACTAAGGTTAGGCTAGACGCGGTGGCTCATGCCTGTAATCCCAGAACTTTGGGAGGCCAAGGCGGGTGGATCATCTGAGGTTGGGAGTTCAAGACCAGCCTGACCAATATGTAGAAACCCTATCTCTACTAAAAATACAAAATTAGCCGGGCATGGGGGCGCACAACTGTGCTACTTGGGAGGCTGAGGCAGGAGAATCGCTTGAACTCGGGAAGCAGAGGTTGCAGTGAGCCCAGATTGTGCCACTGCTTTCCTGCCTGGGCAACAAGACCAAAATTCCGTCTCCAAAAAAAAAAAAAAAAAAAAGAATTTCGTAAGGTTTCTATCATACTTTCATTTTCAAAAGGAAACAAGTTTATAACATTTTTCAGAATTTATTTAAAAATATATGCAACTTAAACATATGTATTGACTGTTCTTATAGTATGACTAGGTTGAAATAAATATTTAATAATTTAGAATTTAATAAAGTTTCCAGCTTATTTTTTTATAATGCTAGAGATAAAAAATTCCAAAATATATCACCATGGATACAGGAAGTAAAATGTTAGTAAATGCAGACCTAAAATAATGTTTTCTTGAGAATCGTTTTCAGTGATTACACGATAGCATATTATATAAGCTAAAGTGAGAGTCTTTTCTCTCAATGAAAACTTAAATATTTGTTAAATGCATAAATTATGTTAATGAATGGATAAGTCTATTTTTAAAACCACCACAACAACACACACAGTAAAAGTCAATCTTTTACTGCAAAAGACTGGACTTGGTTATGTTTAATGGTGCTAAATAGTGACAGTGCTAATCTTTTGTAATCACTTACAGAAATGTTTGCAGATGTAAAATTATTTTTTCAGTGTTTGTCATCCATATATTCCTAAATATATGGATATTGGAGAAGCAAACATCCTACTCAAAAGTGAACCATATAAAGGACCTTTTAGGAAAAAAATTAAAATAACTTGACTGTTCCCTTCCCTTTTTCATCACGTCTCCAACTTTGAGCTGTTCTTTCCTCTTGTACTATTTTCAGGAATAAAACCTGTCACATATCCAGAAAGGGTAGCTGCTAAACAAGTTATTGCAGGTTAACATTTGGGGTTAATTGACATGGGAACACTATGGAATTATTGGCCCTATAAGGAACTTTAATAAGGAAATTGACTCTGAACTCTGCACTAATCCATTTGTTTCACCACAGTCTTATAAGGAAGGACTAGACTTTCCATTAGACTGTCAGTTGAAATTACCAGAAACATTTTTTATGATATCTATGCCATCTCTAATTCTTCTTAAGCTCAACTAACTTTAAAGTAGGACAAAATCAGAGTGAGAAAGCAGGAGCACTATTAGGACCCAAGAGGAAAAATGCATAAGTCTGAGACAGCTGAAGATGATGATTGTAATTAGTATTTACTGTGAATTTTATTTAGATTAAAAAACATTTTATTTGTTATTTCAGCACTATCACATGGAGTGGTTAATTTCCAGTTACTTACAATGAAATAAATATACTGAGAATCATGGGCACACAGCTAGAAATATTTTTTTTCAATAAATTAATCTTCTTTATACAGTGTCTGTGTTCCTTAATGAATGTGTTGAAATTGAATGTTTGTAAATGGACTCATACTTTGCCATTGGCAGATATTAAAATCTAATGAATACCTAACTTCCAGCTACTTTTCAGTTGACAGCATTAATTGAATTATTTTCTTTAATTTTTGACTCTCAAAATTTTATTTCTCCCAACTTTATGATAAGTACCCAGTGATATTTAAGCAAATACCTCATTCTGGGGCTTCTTATATAAAGAATTTTTTTTGTAAAGCATCAAGTGACTATTAAATTCCTAAATTAATCTTGTTATTTTGGAATTATGCATATTGGGTTCTCTTTTGGGAATATGATGTACTTGTAACTGAGCATAGATGCTTAATAAAAATTCTTTCTTACAACTAGCAAAGTATTTCTTGAAGAATACAAGGAAGCTTTAGTGAGGTAAATACAAAAGATTGGCAACTGTTAGGAAGTTGTAAAGCAATTTATTAGAGTATGTAAAAGCTATATTAGCAACAAGGGTGCACTCTTGACACTTAATCAAATACTAAAGACTATGATTAGCTATAATTTTGCCTTCTGGCATTAAATTCAATGTGCTGTATACATTCAGTGTGCTACTATGATTTAAACTAGTGAAATGTAGAAATGTACTCTGGGGCTTGTACTAACCACATATTAATAATTTGCATTAATCGTGTGGTATAATTAAAAACCTTCACTCAGCAGCAAATGTTAACATCTATATTACTTTAGGTTATTAGAAGCCACCAAAATAGACATTCATTAGTTTACCCATTTACTCAAAATATGTATTAATTTCCTATTGTTGCTGTAACAAATTACCACAAATTTAGTGGCTTAAAGAATACACACTTGTTATCTTACAGATCTGTAGTTCAATGGTTGGAAATAGGTCTTAAGAGCTAAAATCTATGTATCAGCAGAGCCATTTTCTTTCTGAAGGCTCTAAAAAGAGAATCGCTTTCCTTGCTTTATTTAGCTTAGAACCTATTTGCGTTCCTTATTTCATGACCCCTTCCTCTAATTTCAAAGCACATCTCTACAATTCTGCTCTGTTTTCACATCTCTTTTCTAACTCAGACCCTCCTGTCTTCTCCCTCTATTATTGATCATCTACCGCTTACCACAGCTCAAGCTAAATGCTGTATATAATGATAAGGAGGGCTTAACTCATGCCAATGGAGCTTAATTTTGGTCGGACAGCCAGAATAAAAAGTGTAGAGTCACCATATTTATCCACTGAACTTAGATGTTCTTTCCTATGACTTATTAAAACTTCATGAACCATCCTCAAGAGTTGTAATGAAGATATTTTAAACTAGCGAATTTATCTTTGCAAATTTTGTTTAAAAAGTTTCTTTTGAGTGACTCACTTGTTTTTCATTAAGTCTGCATTATTTCCAATTTCTTCCCTTTTATTTATTTCTAAGAAGGTTACCAGGTAGAGAATGGAGCTTTATGACTTCCCAGGAGTAGAAGAGAGAGCTTTGAAACCAACTGGTGCCCACTGCCTTCTTGCTAGTCTCTACTGAGCCAATCTGATCTAGTTCCTAGGTCCATTGCATTGATTTCTTATCAGGTGTGGCTGATGAATGCAACCTTGGTTTACTAGGAAACTTTCAAAGCTTGACGGCTTTTAGTAGATGACTAAACTAACAAATTTTTGGAATTTTTAGATATGACATAGCCTACAGACTCATGTGGTGCCTTGAAAAGCCCTTATCTGACACCAGCTATTCTTCGGTTACCTTTCAGCTACTTGCACTGGGGTTTAGCATTTCTGTCTGGAGTGTCTCCAAAAGGCATAATAATATTTTGAATTATCTCTGGGATGTGGGGCAAATTATGGATCCCTTTAAGACATTTAAGAGTTGAGAGAGTCTCTCTGTCTCTCTTTCATGCACTTTCACCTTTTATTTCACCTCTCTTTTCATCTAACCCAATAATGCCATCAGTAATCTTCTACCGTCTGGCTTAGTAGTCAAAGTTCTACTGAGAAAATTAGATAAACATTTCTTTAGATTTTGTATCTTTTTCTCAATCTAGTGAAAAATTTTTTCTTCCCCAGGCTGATTTCTCCTAGAGAGGAAAATTCTAACATTTCTCACATCTCCCTTGCTCTATTCTCTTTCTTCTTCCAACACTGGGTAAGATAAAATCTTTTTTTGGCTTATAACAAAACCTATTGTCAATATCCCTGGGGGCTAGCTCTTGTTATGTTGTCAGGAATGAAAGAATTTAGAAACTTTTCATTTGATTATTTTAATGGCTATTTTATATTATGAATTCAATAATAAATCATCTTTGAGACTGAAAGTTAAAAAATGAAACCCACATTCTAAGTAGCATCAGTCTTCTCTCTAATTCCTATCCATTGACTTGATGAGTGGGAAGGTACAGGACAAAAAGATTTACATGGCTTGAAAGTATTTTGGAACCATCACAGATTATCCTCAACTATTATATTGTATTATATATACATAAATAATATATATATGCTGTCATGAGTTAAGGGTATGATAGAAGGGATTACAAGGATTACAAAAGGTTACTGATTTTATGTTGGGCAACCAAACAATACGTTTCTGGAAAGTGGGAATGGAGCTAAGATTGTAAGGAAGGATGGGAGCTTCTGTTTGAGCATGAGGGAAAATGTATTTTTCTTTTTAAAAAAAAAGCATGTATAAATTCTGAGGTGAGGAAGAGTATTGTGTGTTCAAAGAAACAAAATGAAGACTAGCATGACAAAAGTTATTCTGAGTGGTAGGATGTTTAACTCGAGGTGAAGCTGGACAAAATGGTAGAAATTAAAAAGAGATACCTTATTAATCATAGGAATTTGGATTAGATTTCAAATATAAAATAAAGCCATTTGAGAGTTTTAGGCTGGGTTAGTATATGATCCTCTCTGTATTTCAACAAAGTTGTATTTTTAATGATATGGCATAGTGTTGCCCAATAAAAACTGTATCATAAGCCACTAATGTAACCATAATGTAAACCATATACAATTTAAAAATTTCAAGAAGCTCTATTAAAAAAGTAAAACTGGCTGGGCACAGTGGCTCATGCGGGTAATCCTAGCACTTTGGGAGGCTGAGGCGGGCAGATCACCTGAGGTCAGGAGTTCGAGACCAGCCTGGACAACATGGTGAAACCCCATCTCTACTAAAGGTATAAAAATTAGCCAGGCATGGTGGTGGGTTCCTGTAATCCCAACTACTCAGGAGGCTGAGGCAGGAGAATCGCTTGAGCCTGGGAGGTGGAGGTTGCAGCAAGCTGAGATAGTGCCACTACAATCCAGTCTGGGTGAAAAGAGTGAGACTCCACCACCCCTGCCCCCAAAAAAGTAAAACTAATTAGATGAAATTAATTTAATAATGTACTTTTAAAATGAAACATAATTCAAAATATGATTCCAATGTGTAAAGTTTTCAATTAAACATTGTATATATTACCTTTATGTTAAATCTTCAAAATTATGAGTGATTTTATGCAGACAAGTTATGTTTAAAATATTTCTTAGCCATCTGTGGCTATTGTTTATAGTATTTAGAAGTGCAGATATAGAAAGTAGATTGGGCAAAAGTGAACATGAGTTCAGAGAAACATGTTATGGGATGTTTAGCATTTTCTGGGCAAAAGATGACTTGGGAAAGCAAAAGAGAATGGCAGCAGACAAGGTGAAATGGGAAGATTTGTGGAGACTCAGGGAAAGATGTATATTAAGGAGAACTCATAGAAAGAATCCTAATATTTTAGTTTCAGTAACTGAAATGTAACTGATTATATCATTTACTAAGACAGGCTAGGGTCAGTTTTGTAGAAAGACTAGATATGAAAGAGAATATATTAATCTACTCTTGGGGGATAAGTGAATGGAAGCAGTTAAGAATAATCCTAAAATATCTGGGTTTTTGCTATAATTTCCTCTTTTTTTCATTTCACAAATCACCGAGAAGCAACATGAAAATGAGAAATTAAATTGTAAAATCTATCTTTGACAAAGCTCAAAAATAACTGGTATCCCCAATTAAATCCTGTAAATATAAAACAAGGGTGTGGAACAAATAGAAGCAGGAGACCTAGAGTTTCAGACATGCCTAGGATTGCTCAGGAAATCAATTCTAGTGTTGTCATCTAGAACTATGCAGCTTAATATTGTATAATCATATTTAATAGACTTGTTTATATGCCTCATTATGAATTTTGAAAACATAACTCAAAGTTAATAGCACACAATGAAGTGCAAAATCGATGACTTTTTTTGTTATATTTGGAAAAGGTTATGTAGGCAGTATTAGGAAATTTACTGGTCCCGGGTTTGGTTTCATTAAGAAGCAATAGGAGCAAAGATAAATAAGAGATGCCACATTTACAGTAAGCTGCCTGCTGGTAATGTGAACATAAGTGTTATGAGCAATGGGGTTTATTCTGATTAGCTGGATAGAAATCATACATACAATCTTGTTTCTTAAAGGCACTTCTGTTAGCTTTCAACATATCCGTGGTTATTTCTTCCACCAGAACACGTGGTAAAATCAAACAAAAAATCTTTGATAAAAATCAAACAAAAATCTTTCATCTAGAAAGAACTTCCTCATCCAAAAATGAGTAGTCAGAATAAAGATAGAGAAAATAAATGAGAAAATTAAAAATGCATACAAATAAGTCATTAATAAAACTTTTCTAAAATAATGGACAATTTTAACTAAATACTTATATCTTCACTAAATCCCAAAATTTAACCATCCAAGACCTCAGAGCAGAGAAACAAGAGTTTAAGGCATTACAAAAGGAAAACAGAAATGAAGCAAAACATGAGCAGAGTTTAGAGGAGAAACAGGAGAGAGTTGCTAACTTATCATATTAACAGAAATCAAATACATACACCTACTATGTACTCTCAAAAATTAAAATTTTTAAAATTAAAATAAGAAAATACTGTTAAAACCAACACAAAATAGAACTCAAACTGGAATCAGCCTCACAGAATAAAACAGAATAAGATAGAAAACAGTAGTGACAAGGATATCAGGCTTGAGAAAAACAAGCAAGTGAAATAGAAATGAAAGAAATAAAATGAACTAAAAAGAAAATTATGAACATTTAACACAAAATATAATCGATATATGCAATTGGTGGGTGTTTGTTTATTGTTTATTTGTTTGAGACAGGGTCTCCCTCTGTTGCCCAGGCTGGAGTATTAGTGGTAGAATTTCAGCTTACTGCAGCCTCTGCTCCTGGTCTCAACCAATCCTCTCACCTCTGCCTCCCAAATAGCTGGGAGTACAGGGGCCCACCACTACACCTGGCTAATTTTTTTATTTCTTGTAGAGATGGAGTTTTGCCATGTTGCCCAGGCTGGTCTCCAACTCCTTAGCTCAAGCAATCCACCTGCCTCTGCCTTCCAAGGTGCTGGGATTACAGGCATGAGCCACTATGCCCATTGTAATTGTTTTTTTTGAAGAAGAGATTTTTTAAAAATGAATGAAAATATTATATTTTTAAATTGCAGAAATAGGAGACTTTATATAATCAACAGGCACAACAAGTTGCAGGCAAAATTGACACTGAATATTTAACAATGAGACATCTATTACTAAAATTACCAGATTTTAAATATATAGCATGAATCTTTGTTAGTCAAGCAGAAAAATGGTTACAAATGAGCATAAAGACGTTTCTCCTCATAGTTCTCTATCACATCATAGAAGAATTTAAGCAGTGCTTATAAAGTCTTGAGGGAAAATCTTATATTTAACTAAAAAGTTGTTCATGAGTAAAGGCATACAACATATGTTTTGCCCTGATCATGCAAAAACTCCTAGACTTTAGTTTCTCTGATCAGTTCTTGAAATAAACAACTGGAGTATAAATGGCATCTCATAAAGGATTAAACAGAGAACCTATATTCAAAGTACTGACAATGAACATGATATTTACAACTGTAGAACTGAAATATAACCAAATGTAGGGATTGAGATTTCAAAGAAACGTATACATATTTCAAATCTTGATAATGTAGGAATGTTACAAGTAGGAGTTTGAAGAAGAAATGCTAGAAAAGTTAAGAGATGGTAGAGAACACTGATTTTCTCACCTTTTATTGCTAGTGGTAGATTTTTAAAAATTTTATAAGGAAAACAAAGGGGATATAAAGATAGTTAAAAATTAAGGAAAAACAGAAAATAATAGACTTAGATTGTATAGGTCTTTGAGACAAACTCTACCAATTTTTTTTTTTTTGAGGTGGAGTTTTGCTCTTGTCGCCCAGGCTGGAGTGCAGTGGTGCTATCTCGGCTCACCACAGCCTTCGCCTTCCAGGTTCAAGTGATTCTCCTCAGGCTCCTGAGTAGCGAGATTACAGGTGCCTGCCACCATGCCTGGCTAAGTTTTGTATTTTTAGTAGAGATGGGGTTTTGCCATGTTGGGCAGGCTGGTCTCAAACTCCTGACCTCAGGTGATCCGCTCGCCTTGGCCTCCCGAAGTTCTGGGATTACAGGTCTGAGCCACCGCTCCCAGCCAAGTCTACCAAATTCTTTTTTTTTTTTTGAGAGGGAGTCTTTCTCTGTCGCCCACTGGAGGCTGGAGTGGCATGATCTCAGCTTACTGCAGCTTCCAGCCTCTGCCTCCCAGGTTTAAGCAATTCTCTGCCTCACCCTCCCGAGTAGCTGGAATTACAGGCACGTCCCACCATGCCCAGCTAATTTTTTGTATTGTTCGTAGAGATGGGGTTATACCATCTTAGCCAGGCTGATTTCGTGATTCACCAGCTTAGGCCTCCCAAAGTGCTGGAATTACAGGCGTGAGCCACTGCGCCCAGCCACAAATCGTTAAAGAGAAAAATTCTATTGCTACTTAACTTGTTCCAGGGCAAAAATAAAAAGGGGGACAGATTTCAATTTTATCTTATCAAGTAAGCATAAAACTGATAACACAATTTAAAAAAAAGAACAAAATACAAAAATTATACACCAATCTCACTTATAAACAGGATTTGCATTTTCATTCCTAATGTTAAATAAACAATTAGCTAACCAAGTCAAGCGACATATTAAAATAACCCTAGTGGAGCTTGTTCAAGCAATGTTAAAATGGTTCAACATCAGTGAAGTTTTTAATATAATTCACTCTGTTAATAAATAAAAAAAAAATCATGAGCAATTCCAGATATAATGAAAAGGTACTCAAGGAAATTAAACATTCATTCTTAATAAAAATGTAAATACAATACAATGTATGGATATTTCATTAATATTGATATAGATAAATATATATTTTTTATAGTCTGCATAATGCACAATGGAGGAAATGCTAGGAAAAACTGCATTCAAAGTATGAATAAGATAAAGATGTCCACTAACACCATTATTATTTAGAGCAAATATAGAAGTTCTAGCCAACACAATTGTACAAGAAGAAAAATAACATTAGAAAATTTAGTAAAAAATAACTTATTATTTTCATATCAATTACATTATATTGCATATGTATTATTTGTGTGTATATATTTATATATATCTACCAAAACTATTAATAAAAAAATAACAATTCAAATGTTCCGCAATGTCACAAGGTATTTTCAAGATGTTCTGTAAAATGTATTCATATAAAGTCTACTGTTACATACAAACTTGTTTACATACCGGCTTGTTTGATCATGGAAAGGACAAAAGAAGATAAATGTGAGGAAATAATAAAATAGAAAAAATTGTCATATAATTTAAAACATACTGTTTGGTTCCCACAGTTAAAAAAGAAAGAAAACAAAAGATAAAATATAACAATGTTACACAGATAATTGATTTTACATAGTAGAATATTGATTACAGATTTAAAGATCTCAGTTTAAGACAACATTATTATAGATGTTATTCAATTTACCATGTTCTCCTGCCTTAAATAAATGAAAATATATTAATATTCACCTGTATTGGAATATGATTACCTGTAACTCACTGAGTTTTTAATAGACGTTCCTTCAATTATAAAAATAATGTATAAAATGTATGAGAAGCATAATTGACTCAGATATTCAAAAAATCATGTCCATATTATTTCATGTAAACTTTTGATCTCAGATTCTAAGATAAGTGCCTAGTAAATGTGAAGAAAATAATTCATTTATTGGAAAGAGCACTGGAATGTAGATTCTCGTTTTACTTGTGCCAATGCTAATTACTTAGTGATATTTAGTATCTTGATTTCTAATATTAAGTATACGTTAAAGGATAAACAGAACAATATGACATATGCTTCAGTTATTTAATTCTGTGCAACAAACCACCCCAATATTTAGAAGCTTTAGATAACAATCATCTATTTTGCGACAAAACACAGCTTGGGCAGAGTCTGAAAGGAATGGCTTTTCTCTGATTCATGCAGCTTCCCTTCAACTGGAGTGAACTGGGCTAGAAGACACACTTATAAAATGGATTGTTCAAATGCCTAGCAAAGTTGTTCAAGCTGTTGTCTGGGTGCTCATCTGGGGATGTGATTTGGGAAGGTTCAATTTCTCTCCATCAGGGCTTTTGTTTTGTTTTGTTTTGTGTTTTTAGAGACGGGGTTTCACCATGTTGGCCAGGCTGGTCTCGAATTCCTGACCTCAAACAATCCACCTGCCTCGGCCTCCCAAAGTGCTGGGATTACAGGCGTGAGCCACTGCACCCAGCCTCCATCAGGGCTTTTTGATGAAGATACTTGTTTCTTCACAGCATGGTGGCTGGTTTTCTACAGTGTCTTCCAACAGACCAAAGAAGAAGCTGCAATTTTTTTTTTTTTCACATAGCCTGAGAATTCATTGTGTCACTTCCACCACATTCTATTGATCAAACCAGTTACTGAGGCCAGCTCAGATTCCAGGGAAGGGGAATTAGATTTCACCTCTAAATAAGAAGTGAAATAAGAATTTTTAGCAATCTTTGATCTACCATTACATAAATGCAAGTAACAATAATTTTTTGAAGAATGTAGTCTGTATTTTTGTGCATAAAGTGAACTTCAGGCAATTATTAGAAAGGTAGAGTGATTATTTTTACTGAAAATGAATGCTAATATAAACATCTACTCAGTCATCAAAAATTATAATTGTAAGGAATTGGCTAATACTTGATATTAACCTTAGGGATTATGTTATCCACATCAAAACATCAGAAATTTAAATGGTAAGATTTATAGAACAAAAGAAAAAAGAGTCACATTTGTGATGTTGGGATTTTGCCTTATTTCTAACAGCCTTGAAAATTAAACTTTTCACACCTCAGGTGAGAGTTTTCCAGTGATTGAATATTCGTGCAATAGTCCACAGCCTCTCAGACAAATGTGGCAGTTTTATGACTTCAAATGGTAGAATAATAATGATAAAATAGAAAATAATGGTATAAAATAGAATCACATTCTTAGGCTTAGAAGATGAAAATTAGAATTTTATCATTATAGCAGTAACTGTCACTATCAACAAACATATCCTAGAATTGTTCTCTGCTTGGTAAAGGTTTTTGTATAACATATACCTAATAAGGAAAACACAAACTAGTAGCTTTTCTAAATACTCTGTAATTTTTTATCATAAAGTATTAAATATATGATCATATTTCATAAGCATCTCAAATATCTGTATACCTTATTTCTGTATATCATAGTACTGTGGTACAAACATAGTATATAGATCAATGAGCCAATACCTCATGTTTGGTCTAGGTCTATGAATTTAAATAAAAAATAAATTTTCATCAAAAATCAAAATATAAAATTGCCACTGGCCATTAAAAAAAATCATACCTTCAATGTCCTCTTTTTCATGATGTGCCCCTGCTTTACCTTTGATAAACCACATATCTAAATCTTTTTTATTTTTCAAAATACTAAAATGCTGATTTATGATACTGTCGATTTATGATTTTCAACCTCAACCAGTGCTTTGATTTATATCTTAAAGCCCTATTCAACTCCCTTTCTTTAATATACACACAGTTATTTCAGAATATCTGCCACTGTCCTCAATACTCTAACCCCACCCCATTTACTTTCAGCAGACAACAGATCTTTAAATGAGAAAAATAATTCACCAGTCCACTTCTCTTCCTATTCTTGTCTATAGTTTATAATGTAGTCACTGGACAACTGGGGGTTCACCGAGATGTTTTCAGAAGTCTATGAGGTCAAAATTATTTTCATAATATTGAGGTATCCTTGTCTTTTTACTATGGTTATTTGCAGTGATGGTGGAAAAGCAATCATGGGTAAAACCCACGGTGCCTTAGTACAAATCATGGCAGTGGCACCAAAGTTCAAAACTCGTTATTGAACCCTCACTGCCTTGTACTTGCAGTAAAAGAAAATAAAATGCCAGTTTAACTTAAGAATATCTTTGTCTTAGTCCACTCCTGCTGCTATAACAAAATTCCACAGACTGGGTTATTTACAAATGATGGAAATTTATTTCTCACAGTTCTGGACATGGGAAGTTCCAAACAAAAACACCAGTGAATTCAATATCTACTGAATTCAGCATCTACTGAATTCATTGCTTTCTGATTCCAAGATGGCCAAGATGGCACCTTCTTACTATAGCCTCACTTGGAGGAAGTGAGCAAAAAGGGCACACCCGTGTCCTCACATGGTAGGAACGACTTAAGAAGACCAGGCCACTCCCTTCAATCTCTTTTATAAAGTCAAAAATCCCATTCATGAGAACACTGTCTTCAAAATTCGATCACCACCTAAGGGCTCAACTCCTTACCGTGAAGATTTTCAACATATGAATTTAGGAGATACATTCAGACCACTGAAGTATTTGATAAAGCAGCAAAAACTTTTTATCTTATAAAATATTCTGAGATGATAATGGCAAATATGCATAGAGCACTTGTGCAGCCTACAAAATAAGGTATTTTTCTTGGGGAACATAACTTTTGTGATTGTTTGAGTTGGGAGTTTAACTAGTGACTTTTTAAAAATAGATTACCAGGCTGGGCGCGCTGGCTCAAGCCTGTAATCCCAGCACTTTGGGAGGCCGAGGTGGGTGGATCACGAGGTCAAGAGATTGAGACCATCCTGGCCGACATGGTGAAACCCTGTCTCAACTAAAAATACAAAAAAATTAGCTGGGCATGGTGGCGCGTGCCTGTAGTCCCAGCTACTCGGGAGGCTGAGGCAGGAGAATTGCTTGAACCGGGAGGCGAAGGTTGCAGTGAGCCAAGGTTGCGCCACTGCACTCCAGCCTGGTGCCTGGTGACAGAGTGAGACTCTGTCTCAAAAAGAAAAAAAAAAAAAAGGAATACCATTTTCACTGGAAAGAACAACTGATAAAAAAGGAATATTGTTTAGATAACTATTTGACAGGCATTTTCACAAAAATAAACAAAGTGGGCCTTTCACTTCAAGGAAACTACTAGCAATACTTGTTTAAAATGAAAAAAATGTGAGCTTTCAAGTGAATATTAGGAGTCTAGATAATGTAGATTGTCCAATGTAAGATTGATAATTTCTCTATACTTACTTTTCTGATAAATTGTTAATATCAATAAATGCATTTATTTATTTATTTAAGTTTTAATTGTCATAGAAAATTTATTCCAAATTACATTGTAACCAACAATGTCAAAGTATACCAAATTCATCTCAATTTTGGTAGTATTATTAATAGTTATTATTCTTTTGCAAATTAAATAGGTGTAAGTCCATTCTTTTAAAATTTTTTTTCAGCTTTTATTTTAGATACAGGGGGTACATGTATAATATTCCTTCACAGTTATGTTGACCCTAGGTATTGAGCATTGTACCCAATAGGTAGTTTTCGATCCAAGACCCCCACCCACTCTCCCCTCTGTAGTAGTCTGTAGTGTCTACTGTCCCCCTGTTTATGTACAAGTGTGCTCAGTGTTTAGCTTCTACTTTTAAATGAGAACATGCAGTATTTGCTTTTCTGTTCCTTAGTCAGCTTGCTTAGGATAATGGCTTTCAGCTCCATCCATGTTGCTACAAAAGATATGATCTGATTTTTTATGGCTGCATAGTTTTCCATGGTGTCTATATACCATATTTTATTTATCCAGTTCTTCACTGATGATGACCTAGGTTGATTTCATGTCTTTGCTATTGGGAACATCATGGTAATGAACATAGGAGTGCATGTATCTTTTTGTCATAATGATGCATATTTCTTTGGGTATATAGCTGGTAATTTGTGTCATCTCTGATTAATTTCATCAGTGTTTTGTTGTTCTCCTTGTAGTGATATTTTACCTCCTTGGTTAACTGTATTCCTAGGTATTTCCTTTTCACTGTGGCTATCATAAATGGAATTGGTCTTGATTTGCCTCTCAGCCTAGATATTGTTGATGTATAGAAATGCTGCTGATTTTTGTATATTTATTTGTATCCTAAAACCTTGCTAAAATCACTGATCAGTTCTAGTAGCCTTTTGGCAAAGTCTTTAGGGTTTTTTAAGTATAGAATCATATAAGCAAAGAGAGAGACTCTGATTTCTTCTTTTTCTATTTGGATGCTTTTTTTTCTATTTGGATAAGGATTTCTTCTCTTGCCAATTGCGCATGGTACCAGATGTTCCAAATAGGAGTGGTGAGAGTGGGCAAACTTGCCTTATTCTAGTTCTCAAGGGGAAGATTCCCAGCTTTTGTCCATTCAGTATGATGTTGGCTGTGGGTTGGTCATTGGTAGTATATTCTTTTAATGTTCCTTATTATTATTTTGAGGTACGTTCCTTCAATGCTTAGCCTGTCCAGGATTTTTTTTTTATCATGAAATTGTGTTGGATTTTACTGAAAGCTTTTTATGCAACCATTGAGATAAATGGTTTCTGTTTTTAATTCTGTTTATGTGGTAAATCACATTTATTGGTTTGTGTTTTTAAATCAACTTTACATTC
>CAUYLG010051713.1:0-16427 GCA_963573385.1 Cacajao melanocephalus | reverse complement strand
ACCCATTTTTAGACTGCATTCTAGCCTGGGCAATAGAACAAGAATCCCGTTCTCTCTCCCTCTTTCTCTTCCTCTTTCTTTCTCTCTTACATTCTTTTTTTTCTTTCTTTCACTCTCACTTTCTTTCCTCTCTTTTTTTTTATTTTTGAAAGAAAGAAAAAGAAAAAAAGAAACATCTTTTCAAGAAATTGTGCTGGAATGACTAGATAGCCACGTGGAAAAAGAAAAGAACTTTGAGAAGTATGCCAAGTTTCCTCATATCATATATAAAAATTAAAGATGAATCATAGACATAAATGTATAAAAGTACAAATATTCTAGAAGAAAATATAAGATAAATTTATGTTACTTTGAGGAAGGCAAGATTTCTTTGAACACAGAAAGCAATAACCATAAAAGAAAAATATCCACAAATTTAACTTCAAAATTTAAAACTGATTATCAAAAGACAATCTTAATAAAATAAGCAAACCACAGATTGGAACAAAATGTTTGCCAGACCTATATCTTACAAAGAATGCCTACAATTTAACAATAAAAAGACAAAACAAATTTTTAAAGGGCAAATATCCGAATTGGCCTGTGACAAAAGATAGGTGAATAGCCAATAAGTACTTTAAAAGGCCATCAACATTATTACAGAGAAATGCAAATTAAAACCACATGAGAAACACACCCAATAGAGGGGCTAAAAAATTTAAAGTCTGATAATATTAAGTGTTGACAAAGATGTGGAACAACCATAATGCTTACATATTGCATGGGTGTGTAAAACGGATAATTGCTGTGAAAACTCTGATTGTTTTTTCTTAAAAGATATACATCACTCTTATCACTCAGCAAGTCTACTCCTAGGTATTTATCCTAGAGAAATGAAAATGTATGTCCATGAAAAGCCTTGAGCAAGACTTTTCATGGCAGCTTTCTGATCCTAGCCAAATACTTGAGATATTCTAAGTGTCCATCAACAGGAGAATGGATAAACTGGCATATTCATTCACACAATGGAACACTACTCAGGCATAAAAAGGAACAAGGTATGGCCATATGCTGCAACATGGACAAATCTCAAAAATATTATGCTAAGTGAAAGAAACTAGACACAAAAGAGTACATATGGTATGATTCCATTTATACAAAGTTCTAGAATAGAACCAAGTGTGGTGATAGACATCACATCTGTGACTGCTTCTGGGTGGGAAAGATTTATTGGGAAGGGGAATGAGAGAACTTTCCAGAATGATGGAAATGTAGATTTTTGGTAGAGACGTGGGTTACCTAAGTATAGTGAACACAGATCAAACTGTGCACTTAAAAGCTATGTATTTCACTGTATGTAAATGCACCTCAATACAAACAAATAACTGAAACAAACTTCTATTGAGATCTTTAAATGCACAGCTGATGGGCTACTTCATTCACATGGTAACAAACGCTAATAGCAGTTTCCTTTGTGTAGTTATTTTAATTTACTCTCTTCCCACTGGCTGCTTAAATCCAATAGAACGTCAAATACTAATATTAAGCCTTACAATTTTATATTACCCTATATAAAAACATCCTAAATACATATAAGCAACCAAAGACTTTAAAGTAGGGGAAATGGAAAGGAAAGGGTGTTTCGTACCAACAAAACCTGGTAGAAAATGTTATCATCTAAAATTATTTTATGCCTTTGTGCCTCCGTTGTTTCACTTGCAGTGATGAGATCAGTAACTCTCCAAACCAGGTCCTGGGGGAGTCTCAGCAGCTCCCTCTGGGCCGGCCAGATCTGGGGAGGGAGGTTAGTGGGGGCACTCTTGGTCTTTCCTCTCCAGCTGCACCAGAGCACTCTCTCTTTTTCACAGTCACTTATACTGGAGTTCTAGATAAGATTTTATTTGAGCAAAGGGTTCTGATGTTAAAATTTGAAAAAGTATGCCAAGTTTCCTCCTACTTTAATTATTCTACCATTCTAAGATGGAGATTGGTGGCTGATATGGTTTGGATCTGTGTGCCTATCCAAATCTCATGTTCAGTTGTAATCTCCAATGTTGGAGGTAGGACCTGGTGGGAGGTGACTGGATCGTGGGGGTGGATCCTTCACGAGCAGTGTAGCGCCACCCCTTTGGTGCTGTTCTCGTGATAGGGTTCTCACGAGATCTGGGTCTCTAACAGTATATGATACCTTCCTTCTCTCTCTCCCTCCTGCTCTGGCCATGTGAAGTGCTGCTCCCTCTTTCACCTCCAGCCACGATTCTAAGTTTCCTGAGGCCTCCCCAGAAGCCAAGCAGATGCCACTATGCTTCCTGCACAGCCTCCAGAAACATGAGCTGATTAAACCTCGTTTCTTTGTAAATGACCCAGTATCAGGTATTCCCCTATAGCTATGCGAGAATGGACTCACTCAGTGGCCTAAATCATAATTTTGGACGGACAAACTTTGTAAAGAGACTATGGTTTTGGTAATAATACCCAACAAGCCCCCTAACCAATAAACTCACCTTCTTTGGGGTCCCTCTTACCTGGAGTACTTTCCCAGTCTACATCTCTGTTGGAATTGCTCCTACCACCCACTCCCAGTCTGTAGGTGTGGGCTAAGACAGCCATGTTTGAACCATATGGCTCTACTCATTTCAGTAACAGCCTATTGGATCAAAGGTTAACCCTTAGCCTAATAGAGGAAAATTTGGTCCCTCTTCCTCCCACTTACACAGACCAAGTTAAGTACCCTAATACATTAGGAAAGGTGCTTGTTCTGGTTGGAGACAGCATGTGAACAAATGGTACCTCTGTATGAATTACAAAGAGGACCTGTTTTTTTTTTTTTTTTTTTTTTTTTTGAGACGGAGTCTTACCATGTCATCCAGGCTGGAGTACAGTGGTGCGATCTTGGCTCACTGCAACCTCTGCCTCCTGTGTTCAAGCAATTCTCCTACCTCAGCCTCCTGAGTAGCTGGGACTACAGGCACATGCCACCACACCAAGCTAAGTTTTTGTATCTTTAGTAGAGATGAGGTTTTACCATGTTGGCCAGATGGGTCTCAAACCCCTGACCTCATGATCCGCCTACCTCGACCTTCCAAAGTGCTGGAATTACAGGCGTGAGCCATGGCGCCTGTCCCACAAAAGGATCTTTTATGGTGGAAGGCGTGGAGAAGCAGAGCATAGTTTGTATTTCAGGTCCCACTTGCACCCCTGGCTAGGCACCGTCACACAGGACATAGCATGCATATCCATCAGCAGTACCCCTGCAGTAGCTTAGCCCAGTGACTGGCAAACGAGGATCTGGGGGTCAAATCCAGCCTGTCCCGTTTCTATAAATAAGTTTACTGGAACACAGCCAGGCCCATTTGTTTACTATTATTTGTGGCTACTTTGGTGCTGTAAGAGCAGAGTTGAGTAGTTGCTACAAAGACTATATGGCTTGCAAAGCCTATTTACTATCGGGCCTTGGCTTAGCCCTTGTCTGATATTCATTTTCTTCAGGTCCATACTCCAAAATAATGAAATGAACCTACTGCTGGGTGCAGAATATACCACCAACTACTGGAGCTGAAAGGGCATTTCTGGCTACTTGGTCGGCATTTGCTTATAAATAAAATGCAATGCTGGATCCTATGGATTCTAAGAATATATGGAGTTTTGTTTCTATTTAAGAGAAATGGAGGGGGAGGAAGGAAGGAGGAGAGCAGAAGTGGGAAAGGGGGAAGAGGAGGGGGGAATGAAAGGAAGAGGGAGAAAGAAAAGGAAAACTAGCCCATCCGAAGAAATTTTCAAAACCTCATCTCAACCACAATCTGAAGAACATCGTGCACCTCAAATTTTTCTACACTTTTTGCAAACAGACCTCATCTGTTGCTTTGCTACTTTTCTGGGCTGCCTCAGTAATCTTCAACATGCGGAGAGACTATGAATAATAACTGGAGATGAAAACACAATTATCTTGAACTTGTTACATGATAATGGCAAAGAAGGAACCAAGAGAGATAGATGGGGGTTCCGATGGGAATACCCAGTAAGAACACTCCCTTTGATATAACTACATTCAGATTTTTGTTTGGAGTCTCTTTAAGAAAGGCCAAAGAAACTAACCTTTTGTTGGTTTCTGTTTTGGCAGAGGAGCAGTTAAACAGGGATGAAATTCTTAGAGCTGCAGAAGAATCACAATGCAAATATCACCAGGGAAAAGTCAGTAGTCTTCAGGGATGAGAAAGAGTCTCACATGTGAGACCAAGAGCTGTTGGAAAGTGATGCGTTCAGAAAATGCAACATTGTTCTTAATCCACCTGCCCATGTCAGGGTCCCTGTGTCATCCACGCCAGGACAGCTCTGGGCCAGTTCAGGAGATTTCAACTCCTAGTGGACCTTTACAAAGAAATCTCTAAAGAGGGAAAAAGTCCTTCCTTCCAGTGGATGGGCTGGCCCACTTTTTATGCTCTTAAGAAACTATACATCAGTGACGACTTCCTTATGTCAAGAGAACTCTGGGTTGAGTTCATCTTGCAGAAAGAATTCCTAATGGAGAACAAGAGCAGATCAGGCCTGCAGAACACTGTCGTTTTGGAAATAGCCAGTAGAGGGCACTGTTAAAACAGTCTGATGGGAAAATAGAAGTTAACTGAACAGACAAGAGAAAAGAAAGGGTTGTTTTATCATCAGGCAGGACCAACACATTTCCCTCTAGTCTGCAGATATGAGTAATTCTAAGACTATGGGATTTCTCAGCTGTTTCTGATTCCATCGTTCACTTGCCTTGGCTCAACCTGAATTTCTCCTGTCCAGCCAGAGTCTCCTCTGTCCTTGGCAGTGGGAGAAGCGACTGTCACTTCTGGCTGTGTGTGATCAAGGAAATCAATGTTATGAGATGCTGGATACAGGACCCAGCCACTGTGCCGGAAGAGAGGGGAGAACAAACAGCAGCTGGAGTTGACCATACAGGCGCGTCAAGTCTACGCGTGTGACTTGAACATGTAGCTTACTAAGTAAAATGTTTGATGCCCTGGGAAACCAGTAGTTTCCAGGGGGGAAACTGGGGAAGGCAGGCTCTCAGTGTGAGCATTCTCCTAAATCTCTTCTGCTTTGGACAGTCTGGAAAATCATACGACTCCCTGCCAGTGAGTTGCTGTGTTCATGTCCCTTAGGCTTGGCTTCCTCTGGAGTGTGCTATGTGACACCAGATTTTTTTTTCTTTTTTTTTTGAGATGGAGTCTCACTCTGTAGCCCAGGCTGGAGTGTACGGTGGTGCGATCTCAGCTCACTGCAACCTCTGCTTCCTGAGTCTCAGTTCAAGCAACTCTCCTGCCTCAGCCTCCAGAGTAGCTGGGATTAACAGACATGCACCATTGTGCTCAGCTAATTTTTGTATTTTTAGTAAAGACAGGGTTTCACCATGTTGGCGAGGCTGGTTTTGAACTCCTGACCTCATGATCTGCCCACCTCAGCCTCCCAAAGTGCTGGGATTACAGGCGTGAGCCACTGCTCCTGGCCTCATGATGCCAGATTTTTAAACACACTGACATGCACATATCTATTTGAACGTTTATGTGCAACTATTTCAGGGCTAATAATGGGATACACATTGAGGCCTTCCTTGTGAAAAGGGATCAGCTCTAAAGTAGAAAAAGCACCTATTCCTTTTTTTTTTAGTAACTTTCCATTGTGCTCAGTGCTTTGCCCAGTACACAAGTACACTCGGTAACTATACTGATGTGCTCAGCCCTCACTTTCTTTTTTAAAAATCTGCTATTGTGATGTGATAAAGACCCTAAAAGAAAACCTTTCTTTGAGCATGATTTTAGCCAGCCTTGTCCTTTCCATCTTTAGAAATGCTACTCTGCTCTATCTTTCTAGGTTTATCTTTCTAGCCCATCAGAAAGGTTGACTTGCTGTTCTCAATTCAACACACACTTTTCAACACTGGCTTCGTGCAAAGAACTTGATTAAGTACTGCGAGGTTACAGAGATGAATATGACAGAGACCAAGCCCTTGAAGAGTTTAAATTCAACAGGGGGTAAAGCCATATGGACTACTGTAATAAAGAAGCAGAAAAAATATGTGCTGCAGTGCTGCAGAGGACAAGCATTTCAGGAGCGTTAGGAAAAGAATAATGTAGTCTTCCTGGAGAGTGAAGGAGGGGGATTTGAACCCAGCCATGAAGAACTAATAGAATTTCCTTAGGTGGGAAGAGAAAAAGGGCAGTCTGGTTGGAATGACGGCATGGGGATGCAGGGTATGCGATAGACAAATACCCGTGGAGAGTGGCTTAAGAAGCTCACAGAAACAGATGGGGATGGAGACGGACACAGAGAGGTCACCGAGGAGCTTGAATGCCATCTAAGGGCTTGAAGTTAATAGCCTAGGGAATGACGAGTTGAGCAGTTGGAGCCTGGGAATTAAGGAGAAGGATGTAGGTATGTGGACAATGTGAGCTAGAACACAGGCAGGGAAGAGTGTGGAGCTGAGAGGCATATCAACTCCTGGCGGGAGCAGAAGCCAGAGGGACGTTCACTCCACGTGCTGTTCCAGAGCCTTGCACCTTGAGAGTCTGGCTCCCTAGATTCTGCACAGTGAGTGAAAGAACCTTCTGCATTTGAAAGAACTCAGATTCAAACCTTGCTCCCCTTGACACATAGTTGACAGCTGCAAACAATTCAACCCAGCCATGAAAAGTGTCGCTGGTGAGAGTAGCAGCTTTTAATTAATCCGTGTGAGGCTCTGCTAACATAGGTGCAAATTGGGCACTTTCTTTAAGAATCCCTAATGAGGACCAATTTCTAATTAAGCATATTTTCTTCCACTATATGCCCAGTTTCTCTCTCGCTTCCGCAGCAACATAAGCCACACTGACTTATCAGCAACAGATGATTCTTCAAATCCATCCCCAAAGGTGTCAACTAGAAGAGGGGGCCTGTGAAGCCAAGAACTTATTAAAGTCCGAGACTCAATAAAAGGGTTTACTCACTAAGGACCCATTTCGAGGGACTTCCAAAATACCTTAAACAGAAGCTGTGGAGAGGACGCAAGCTGAAGAAGAAGAGGGCTGGCAGAAGGTCAGAAGGAAAACAGCTACCTGCTAGGTGTGAAGCTATCAAAAACATGCAGGTAAAAGTCTTTTGAGAGTGAGGAGAGCAGAATGAGAACTGCCAGAAAAGACTGTGGCCTAGACAAAAGGTGGAGGTGACATGAAAATGGGAAGGATGTCAACTTCTTGAGGATGGGCCCAAACACTGATTAGGGTTTCCGCAGCATATTGGGTATAATGCTTGAACTCCGAGATCAAAAGGCCTTTATGTGCTGCAGAATTCTTCATGATAAAATCTCTATTTCTTCATTTTATGAGAGATTGAGCTTCCTAGGACTTCTCCATTCTGTTTTTCTTATTTATGATTTGCCACGCCAAAATGAACTTTTCATTCTCTTTTGAATGAAAAGTTCTATCTGTCTTGATAGTGAAGAATAAACACATTTTAAATGCCAATTTTCTTCATGCTTAATTTTTTCTAATCCAATCTGAGGAGTGACAGGGAAAACAACATTTCTGTCAAGGAGCGACTATTAACTTTCAGCAAATGCAATAATTAGGGTAATATTTACACTTCTCGTCGTCAACTAAACATCTGCCTAAATAGGCTTTCTTAGTTTATAAAGTCATAGCCATCTGTCCACATGAGATAATGTACTCTAAGTTTTAAAAGTATGTGAGAACTGTGGGCTTCTATTTTCTGTGGGAAGGGAGATTTAGCTGTACAAAGAATGCTGGATGTGGAGTCAGAAGACCTGGGCTGAATTTCACCTTTGACATTTGATAGCAGAGAGGTGTCAGGCAGGTAACCTGTGTTTCAGCATTTGAAAAAGGTAGTAGTAATAACTACCTCCCAGCATAAACCTGGGGTTCTATGATATCAGGCATTGAGGAATTCAACAATAATGTCCTGAGGGACTTTTGCTAAGAGTAGGGGTGTGGAGTGCATTTTCCAGAGCTGTTGATTAAGGGTTAATACCAACTCCTAGGTAGGGAAAGTTTAAAGACTGAAATCAGAAACACTGTATGATCCTTTCTAGTTTATGGTAGCTACATCGTATATGCATTGGTCGTAATTCTCATTTCTAAATTTGGGTTTCATGGCTCTGCAGAGCCCTTTGCCATCTTCCATGCCATTTCAAGGACTCCCCTCGGTACCGGCATTTATAAACATCCAGGCCAAGTGAACCTTATCTAAATCTTAGAATCCAGATTCAGGTACTCAGAGTAAGCGGAAAACTGCTGCCCTCTAAAGATTCTACATAAGATGTTTCTGGCAGGGCAAGAAATTCATGATAAGATCAGGCTGATGCACCCGCTTCAAGCGGACAGCGTTCTGGGGGGCAATCTTCCTCATGCTTCTTAGACCTCTGAGCCTTCTAATGTTTCTGACCTTCTTTCCCCTAAGCCTCATTCCTCACTTCATTCTCTAAATCTTGGCCTGCAATGTTTGCTGTCACTCACCATTGCATACTAGACTTGCTCCGACTGGTCAACATACATCTAGTTTCCCCAGATGGTGACTTTGACCTCCCCCCAGCCTGTGCTGTCATCTTTCCATTTTAACCTGGCAAACTCCAGCAGACTACATAGCTTATTCTTCTTCCATCCCAGTCAAACCAACGCAACCTTCTTCCCTGTGGGGGCAGCCCCCTAGCCAAACTGTCCTAGAATTATTGAGGGCTGCACCTGGTCAAAGGTAAAGCTTCCAGCAGTGGCTCCCTTCCATTCAATGGAATGATGGAGTGAATTTCAGTATTACGGTGCTACTCCAGAAGCCATTCCAGCAAAATAACTAGAAGAGTCTTAAAGTAAGAACTGAATTTTCTAGTACTTTTTGAGGAACAATTCTTGACATTAAATTATGTATATATAATATTTCCATTATGGCTTCACTGGCAAATTCTACCAAATATTTTTTTAAAACACCAATCCTCCCCAAAATCTTCAAAAAAAAAAAAAAAAAAAGAAAGAAAGAAAGAAAGAAAAGAAAAACTGAAGAAGAGAAAGCACTTCCAAACTCATTTTATAAGGCCAGTATTACCTGACACCAAGGCCAAACAAACACACTACAAGAAAGGAAAACTGTAGGCCAATATCCCTGATGAACACAGAAGCAAAAATTCTCAGCAATCTAGAAAACAGAATTCTATAGCACATTAAAAGAACCATACACCACAACCAAGTGGGATTTATTTCTGGGATCCAATAATAGTTTGACACATGCAAATCAACTGATGTAATACACCACATTAACAGAATGAAGGGCAAAAATCACACAATCATCTCAATAGATGTAGAAAAAGCATTTGACCTTCCATGATAAAAACTCTCAACAAACTATAGAAGGAATTTACCTCAATATAAAAAAGTTGGTCGGCCATGGTGGCTCATGTCTATAATACCAGTACTTTGGGAAGCCAAGGTGGGCAGATCACCTGAGGTTGGGAGTTTGAGGCCAGCCTGGGCCAACATGGTAAAATCCCATCTCTCCTAAAACTACAAAAAATTACCCAGGCACTGTGGCACGTAGGGTCTGTAGTCTCAGCTACTCAGAAGGCTGAGAATGAGAATCACTTGAACTGGGGAGGTGGAGGCTGCAGTGAGCCAAGATTGTGCCACTGCACTCCAGCCTGGGTGACAGAGTGAGACTCTGTCTCAAAAAAAATAAATAAATAAAAATACAAAAGGTCACATATGACAATCCTGCAGTTAACATCATACTAGTGAAAAATAGAAGCTTTTCTTCTAAGATAGGAAGAAGATAAGGATGCCCACTGTCACCACTTCTTTTCAACATAGTACTGAAAGCCCTAACCAGAGCAATTAGGCAAGAAAAAGAAACCCAAACAGGAAAGAAAGCATTCAAAATATCTCTGTTTGTAGATGATATGATCTTATATGCAGTAAACCCTAAAGACTCAACACAAAAACTATTAGAATTAATAAATGAATTCAGTGAAGTATCAGGAAACAAAATCAACATACAAAAATTAGTTGCATTTCCCTATACTAAGAATGAACTATCTGAAAAGAAAATTAAGAAAACAATCCTGGCCAGGTGCAGTGGCTTGTGCCTGTAATCCCAGCACTTTGGGTGGCTAAGGTGAGTGGATCACCTGAGGTCAGGCATTTGAGACTAGCCTGGCCAACATGGTGAAAGCCTGTCTCTACTAAAAACACAAAAATTAGCCAGGCATGATGGCACACGCCTATAATCCCAGCAACTTGGGAGGCTGAGTCAGAAGAATTTGCTTGAACCCGGGAGGCAGAGGTTGCAGTGAGCTGAGATTACACCACTGCACTCCAGCCTGGGCAACAGAGCGAGACCTTGCCTCAAAAAAAAAAAAAAAAAAAAAAAAGAAAAAAAAAAAAAGAAAAAGAAAAAGAAAATGATCCTATTTCCAATCGCAACAAAAAGCATAAAACACCTAGGATAAACTTAACCAAGAAGGTTTAAGATTACTCACTATAACTAAGAAAACATTGATGAAATAAATTAAAGAAAACCCCAAAATGGAAAGATATCCTGTGTTTGTGGACTTGAAGACAATATTTCTAAGATGTCTACACTACCCAAAGGGATGCACAGGCTGAATGCTTGCCTCATCAAAATCCCAAAGGCATTTTTTTTTACGGAAATAGAAAAAACAATCCTAAAATTCACATGGAACCACAAAAGACCCCCAAAAACCAAAGCAATCTTGAGAAAGGAGAACAAAAGTAGATGTGTCACATTTCCTGGTTTCAAAATATATAATAAACCTAAAGTAAGCAAAATACTATGTTACTGGCATAAAGACAGACATAAAGATCAATGGAACAGAAGAGACAGTGGAGAAATAAATTCATGCATATACAGTGAACTAATCTGCAACAAGGGTGCCAAGAATATACAAAGGGGAAAGGTTAGTCCCTTAATAAATTATGCTGGGAAAAAATGAATACTTATGTGCAAAAGAATGAAATTGAATGCTTATTTTGTACCATATAAAAATCAACTCAAAGTAACTTAAAGACTTAAATCTAAGACCAGCAACTATAAAACTCCTAGAATAAAACATGGAGCAAAGCTTTATTATAATGGTCTTTGCAATGATTTCTTGGATGTGACACCAAAAACAAAGGCGACAAAAGCAAAAATAGGCAAGTGGGACTACATCAAATTAAAGAGCTCTATGCAGCAAAGGAAACAATCAACAGAGTGAAAAGACAGCCTATGAAATGGGATAAAATATTTACAGACCACATGTCTGACAAGAGTTTAATATCTAAGAGACACAAGAAACTCTTACAACTCAATGGCAAGAAAACAAATTTTAAAATGGGCAAATGACTTGCATAGACATTTCTCAAAAGATGATATAAAAATTACCAACAGGTATATGAAAAGTTGGTCAACATTGCCGATCATGAGAGAAATGCACATCAAAACCACAGTGAGTTATCACCTCATACTTGTAGGATGGCTATTATCAAAAAGACAAGTTCTGGAAAGGATGTAAAGAAACTGGAATCCTTGTACACTGTTAGTGGAAATGTAAAATGTTGTAGCTGCTATGGGAAGCAGTATGGAGATTGTATTAGTCTGTTTTCATACTGCTGATAAAGACATACCCAAGACTGGGTAATTTGTCAGACAAAAGAGGTTTAATGGACTCAGAGTTCCACGTGATCATGGTGTAAGGTGAAAAACACATCTTACATGGTGGCAGACAACACAGAATGAGAGCCCAGTGAAAGGGAAAACCTCCTATAAAACCATCAGATCTCATGAGACTTACTAACACGAGAACAGTATTGGGGAACTGCTCCCATGATTCAATTACCTCCCACCAGGTCCCTCCAGCAACAGGTGGGAACTATGGGAGCTACAATGCAAGATGAGATTTGGGGGGGACACAGCCAAATCATATCGTTCTGCCTCTGGCCCCTCCCAAATCTCATGTCCACACATTTCAAAGCCAATTATGCCCTTGCAACAGTCTCCCAAAGTCTTAACTCATTTCAGGATCAACTCAAAAGTCCACAGTCCAAAGTCTCATCTGAGATGAGGCAAATCCCTTCTGCCTCTGAGCCTGTAAAATCAAAAGCAAGTTAGTTACTTCCTAGATACAACAGAAGTACAGGCATTGGATAAATACACCCATCCCAAATAGGAGAAATTGGCCAAAATGAAGGGGTTAATGGCCCCATGCAAGTCCAAAATCTAGCAGGGCAGTGAAATCTCAAAGCTCAAAAGTGTTCTCTTTGACTGTGTTCTCACGTCCAGGTCATGCTGATGCAAGAGGTGGGTTCCCATGGGCAGCCCCACCCTTGTGGCTTTGCAGGGTACAGCCTCCCTCCTGGATGCTTTCAAGGCTGGCTTTGAGTGTTGCAGCTTTTCCAGGTACACAGTACAAGCTGTCAGTGGATCTACCATTCTGGGGTCTGGAAGACGGTGACCCTCTTCTCACAACTTCACTAGGCAGTACCCTAGTAGGGACTGTGTGTGGGGGCTTCAATCCCACATTTTCTTTCTGCACTGCCCTATAAGAGATTATCCATGAGGGCCCCACTCCTATAGCAAACTTCTGCCTGGACATCCAGGAGTTTCCATACCTCCTCTGAAATCTAGGCAGAGATTTCCAAACCTCAATTTTTGACTTCTGTGCATCTGCAGGCTCAACACCACATGGAAGCTGCCAAAGCTTGGGGCTTGCACCCTCTAAAGCCATGGCCCCAGCTATACCTTGCCCCCTTTTAGCTATGGCTAAAGCAGCTGGGATGCAGGCACAGAGTCCCTAAGCTGTACACAGCATGGGGGCTCTAGGCTATTTTTTCCTCCTAGGCATCTGGGCCTGTAATGGGAGGGGCTGCAGCAAAGTTTTCTGACATGCCCTGGAGACATTCTTCCCATTGTCTTTGTGATTAACATTTGACTCCTTGTTACTTATGCAAATTTCTGCAGCCAGCTTGAATTTCTCTTCAGAAAATGGGTTTTTCTTTTCTACTGTGTCATCAAGCTGCAAATTTTCCAAACTTTGATGCTCTGTTTCCTGGTATAACAAAAACTGAATGTTTTTAACAGCACCAAAGTCACATCTTGAATGGTTTGCTGCTTAGAAATTTCTTCTGTCAGATACCCTAAATCATCTCCCTCAAGTTCAAAGTTCTTCAAGTCTCTAGGGCAGGGACAAAATGCCACCAGTCTCTTTGCTAAAACATAGCAAGAGTCACCTTTACTCCAGTTCCCAACAAGTTCCACATCTCCATCTGAGACCACCTCAATCTGGACTTCATTGCTCATATCACTATCAACATTTTGGTCAAAGCCATTCAACAAGCCTCTAGGAAGTTCCAAACTTTCTCACATTTTCCTGTCGTCTCCCAAGCCCTCCAAACTCTTCCATCCCGTCCCTGTTACTCAGTTACAAAGTTGCTTTTACATTTTTAGGTATCTTTATAAAAGGGCCCCACCCTACCAGTACCAATTTACTATATTAGTCCATTCTCATACTGCTGATAAAGACAGACCCAAGACTGGGTAATTTATATTATTCAGCCTTAAAAAAGAAGGAAATTCTGAACTATGTGACAATATAGATGAGCCTGGAGGACACTATGCTAAGTGAAATAAGCCAGTCACAGAAGGACAAATACTAGATGGTCACATTTATATGAGGATTCTAAAGTAGTCAGAATCATAGAAGCAGAGAGTAGAATGGTGGTTGCCAGTGGCTGCAGGGAGGGAGAGATAGGGAATTATTACTGAACGGGTAAAACGTTTCAGTTATGCAAGGTGAATGAGTTCTACAGATCTGTTGTACAACGTAATCCCTATAATTAACAATACTGTATTATGCACTTAAAAATATTTGTTAAGAAGGTGGATCTCATGTTAAGTGTCCTACTACACAAACAAATGAAAATAACAAAGGGGCACAAGGAAACTTTTGGAGGTGACCGGCATATTTATTCCCTTGACTGTGGTGATAGTTTCACAGCTATTTGCATACACCCAAACTCGTCAAAATGTACCCATGAAATATGTGCCCTTTTTCACATATTAATTATACCTCAAAAAGCTGTGAAAACTTTGTTATGCTACCAGCTAAACAGAAATTGGGCTCATGTCTTAAACCAGGAGTAGCAGAGGCAGGGGTGGAGGGGTGCCCACTGCTACCTTTGTGGTTCCGTCTTGTCTTCCAACCCGTTAGTGGGATGCTACAGACTTGGAAATTGCAACTCTTGGTAGAGTCAGATATGAACGGATTTCTTATAATTTGGGCATTTCAAATGGTTTAAGGAAACCTGTTATCTGAAAAGGGTAGCACACTGATGATCTGTCACAGTGACCCCAAAATGAATAAATGCTGACTACTTAGTACTTAGTCACAAAGAGGTGGAAAGGGTCACATGAAGGTCAAACATGTTTGATTAAAAAGAAGTAGTGACAAACAGGACCACACAGCCATCACATCCATCTCTGTGGCTGCCAAACTCAAGGGTCCACACCACAGCCAGGATCCTAGCAGCTTCGTCATTCTGATGTTCCAGAAGTTCTCCGTTATTTCCCATCTTGTTCATTTCAAGCCAGGATTTCCCAGAATCTCCTGCCTTGCATGTTTCTGAGCATGCATGAATGATTCAATGCACACTAATCTTTAAAAAGAGCAAAAAGACTACAGTTGCTCCATAAGTGATAGTTTTACAGCAGGCATGGTGATTTTTAAAAAAATACCAATGGCCTGTCACTCTTGCTTAAAAACTTCCTATGGCTTCCTCTGTGTCCATACATTAATAAAATTGAAATTCCTTACTGTGGGCGAAAAGGACCTGCAGGAACTAGCTCCTTTCTACCTTTCCGGTTGCATGGATTACCGTGTCCCATTTGCTCAGCAACCTCCAGCCACTCTGATCTTCATTTTGTTCCCCAAGGACACGAAGCTCGTTTCTGCCTTAGGGCCTCTGTACCTGTGTTCCTTCTCCTAGGATGGGCTTCTTCAGATTTTCAGAGATCTGCCTCCTTCCCATTCCTCAGGCGTATCTCAACAGTCTCCTCACAGAGGCCTTCCCTCACCAACCAGTCTAAAGAGATCGCCTCCCCCATCACTCAACCCCATCACCCCCTTTTATTTCCTCTATTGCACGTATTCCTCTAGTAGTAGAAACTCAGTATTATTGGAAGTCATGAAATACATGTGGCTAGTTCCCAGTCATTTCTCTTGCCTTAAGAAACTTGTTTCAGGCTGGGTGCGGTGGCTCACGCCTATAATCCCAGCACTTTGGGAGGCCAAGGTGGGTGGATCACCTGAGGTCAGAAGTCCAAGACCAGCCTGGCCAACATGAAGGACCCCAGCTCTACTAAAAATACAAAAATTAGCCAGGCATGGTGGCGGGTGCCTGTAATCCCAGCTACTCAGGAGGCTGAGACAGGAGAATCACTTGAACCTGGGAGGCAGAGACTGCAGTGAGCTGAGATCCTGCCACAGCACTCCAGCCTGGGCGACAGAGCAAAACTCTGTCTCAAACAAACAAACAAAAATCTCGTTTCACTTCTCACTTTAAAGCTTGCTACATATGCCTTATTTGTCAATTAATACAGCATAACTATCTCTGCATTAATAGCAACCAATAACTTGCAGAACACACATTTGTTAGGGTCATGTTTATACTTCTTTTTATCAACTAAACATCTGCCTACATAGGATTTCCTAGTTTGTAAAGCCATAACCATCTGTCCACATGGGATAATGTATTCTATTTAAGTTTTATAGGTATATGAGGACTGTGTGCTTCTGTTTTCTGTGGGAAGAAGCATTTGGCTGTATGAAGAGTGCTGGGCATATGGAGTAGGAAGACCTGGACTCAGTCTCACCTTTGACACTTGATAGCAAGAGGTCTTAGACAAGTAACCTCTGTTTCAGCATTTGAAAAAGGTAATAATAACTACCTCCTTGGATGAATGTGAATGTGTGGTTTCTATGATATTAGACAGTGAGAGATTAAATAATAAACTATTTCCTTATTTGCTTGTGTATGTCTCTTCTCACTACATTGCAAGTTCCATGAGAATGAGGACATTGTTTCTCTCTTCATTCCTGTGTCCCCAGTCCTGGGAATAGTGCCTGGCATAGGGTTAGTACACACTACATTCAGTGAGTAACTACAATGGCAGTTGGTTTTCACGATTGTTCTGTGATATAAATATGTCAACACCACTTCACATGTGACAAGCCTGAGGCTAGACCAGATTGGCCAGTTGTGGGGATCGCTCCCGTTCACGGTGCTTAATTGTACCATGGCCATTTTAAGCTTGAGCCCATACACGTTTCACCTCTCACCTGGAGGCTGTTGAGCTGAGGGAAGGGATGAAGTGTTGATGCATAACTTCTGCAAAATATTTTGGCTACTGACACGAAGAACAGGGCGTGCCATGGC
>CAUYLG010051711.1:0-13988 GCA_963573385.1 Cacajao melanocephalus | reverse complement strand
AGGAGGAGAGGCATTCTGATTTCGGGTGTTCTCAGCCTTTTTGCACTGGTTTCTTCCCATTTTTGTGGGTTTATCCACCTGTCGTCTTTGTAATTGCTGACTTTCAGATTGGGTCTGAGTGGACGTCTGGCTTGTTGGTGATGAAGTTTTTTCTGTTTCTTAGTTTTCCTTTGGCGGACGCCCCTTCCCCGCAGAGCCGGACCTTCCCGGTTCAGCTGTGCTTACTATGAGACTCTCAGTCCTCAGTGCTTCCAATTGCTGTTCTCCTTGTGGGGGTGGGACCAGCCGAGCCGGACTCAAAGGGCACCCCGTCCCGTATACTCCTCGCCGAGAAGCGCCGTACCGGGGCGCCGGCAAAACAGCTGTGCCGGCCAAAAAAGTCGCGCTGGCGACCCGTGTGGCTCCTCCGCCGGGAATCTCCCAGTCTGTGGGCAACAAAAATTCGTCTGAAAGTGCGGCATCCACTCGGTCTCTGTGCTTTCACTGGGACCTTCAATACTGAGCTGTTGTTAATCAGCCATCTTGGATCTCTCTCATACTACCTTATTTTTATTCATATTTTCCATCATTGGCTTGATTTATTTTTCTGATTTGTTTTTTACTAGGTGTCTGCCCCGTCATGTTTGTAATGTAAGTCCTGTTGTAAATTTTCTTGTTCACCCCTCTTTTCTGGTGGTTTTTGACCACCTGGTATAAGAAAGGCAATGTTCCCTTACAGTCAACTGGATCTTTAGAGTTTCTTTTCTTTTTCTTTTTTTTTTTTTTGACATGGAGTCTTGCTCTGTCACCAGGCTGGAGTGCAGTGGCGTGATCTCACCTCACTACAACCTCCGCCACCTTGGTTCAAACGATTCCCCTACCTCAGCCTCCCGAGTAGCTGGGACTACAGGTGCATACCACCATGCCTGGTTACTTTTTCATATTTTAGAAGAGATGGGGTTTCACATGTTGGTCAGGATGGTCTCAATCTCCTGACCTCGTGATTCACCCACCTTGGCCTCCCAAAGTGCTGGGATTACAGGCATGAGCCACCACGCCTGGCCTAGAGTTTCTTACAATTCAAATGCTTCTCTGCTTTTGAAGATCTTTTCCCATGATATGTACTTACGTGGTCTCCAGCCTAAGTTTTACCTCAGATCTGTCACATGCTGCAAATATCAGATTTACGGCAGTATCCTTTCTGAGAATGAATGGTAGCTCTTCACTCAGGCAAACTTCACGAACAAAGCCTAGGAGTTTCATGCAGGCAGGAGGAACCCTTGTGCCCAATGTTGTCCACACTGACTTTCTTGATATATTCCTTTGGTCATATCCCTTCCAAAATCTTCAGTGATTCCTCACTGCCCAAAGACTAAAAGTCTAAGTCTTTAGACTAGGCACTCCAGGCTTTTCAGATCTTCCGGCTCTTGCTCTTTTGACTCAACACGAGAATAAACCTTGATTTGTTCCCTGAACATACCTGGCATGCATTCTCTCATTCTCTACTCCATGAGGTTCTTGCTCAAGCATCATTCCTTAGATAGTCTGCCTTAGTTTCCCTTATCTTGGAATGGATGACTGTCCTATGGGCCCCTTGCAGCCTGACATTCCTGCATACTGACACATGATTTTGAAATATATTATTTACATGTATTATCCTAAATAATAAGCCGCTTGGGGACAAGTATTATTTCTAATTTACTTTTGTATCCTAGTAACTAGCAGAGTGTCTAGCACAAATTACAAAAGTATGGATAGAATCAGTCCATCATTTTTTTTTTTTTAACAAATGAAGAAACTCAAGCACAGAGCATAGTGTGTCTTGCCCAAATCCACGTAGCTAGTAGCCAGGGGAATGAAGATTTGAACATCAATCTTTTATACTTACAGACCACACACTCAAATGTCAAAAGGGGCTGATTACATAAGGGCTAAAGGATATGAATAAAATACAATTGAAAGTGGGGGTCCTGTCTATCTAGGAGAAGCCACCCATCAGCTCTAGAAGACTATGGTCAGGTGGGCATATTGGTCCAGCTATTCCACATAATCAGGTTCCAAGGAAAAAGCAGAAATTATTATTTGTGTGTGACATCTCAAAAATGTTTAATTTTGCCAACTAGCTATGATGAAAAATACCTCATGGTCTAAGCCATTCCCTCTGTAAGCCAGATGAAGCTGCAGCCTGCCAATCAGTGACCTGTGCTTATTTCTATAGGACTTCCTTGAATAGAATATCATGGGTCAAAGAACTCAGACCAGTAGAATGAGAGAAAAGTTCCAATTTCCTTTGTGGCTGACTTATTTAAAGCCACTAATATTGGGCTGATCTTAGAGCCTTCAAGGTGAGTGGAATGAACACCCTTGAGTTTCACATGAATGCTCTGAAGTTGTGTCAACTCCAGATGACCGTTTTCCTGGTCATTAAAAAATGACCAAGAGTGCAAATGATGGTCTGCAAAAGGGCTTTGCTGCGGATAAATGCAAATCAATAGAAATTATGAAAGGGGCCCTGTGATGGATTGGCTGGCTGTCAAGAAAGATGAAATACTGAAGAATTATTGTCTGTGTGTGAAGGGGGACGTATTTCTCTGAAGGCCTCTGCTCTTTGGAAATGAGCTGGAGGGTGACGCTTAGCCTTAGAGGAAATGATCAGTTCTGCTTTAATGTAGGCACTGAGAGCCAGGCAATGGGAGTTTGGAACACATTAACTTCAACACTCATTTATTATGATGAAATTAGCTAGTATTGACCTGGAGAACCTAATGTATAGTATGAGCATATTAGTAACAGGTTGTTACATGCTATGTCTAAATGCTGGGGTTGAAATGATTGCTGTCCTTTCAAATATCAAGGAAATGGTGTCATTTAGATTTGCAATTATTGCTCCCAGGTTATCATGACTACTTGCAAATTGGAGTTCGGGGAGTAAAGAAGAACAGCATGGAGTCAGCATGGGTTTCTATCTTATTATTCACTATTATTAGCCTTATATCCTTGGGTATGTTGCTGAAACCATCTTCAGTCTCAAGTTTATAATCTGTAAAATGGGGATAACATTTTCTTCTTAGGTGTTTTGGGAGATGGCATTTGTAAATGTATCTTGCACAGTGCCTGGTACAAATCGGATGTTGAATGTATCTTCATCTCCTTTCCCCTGTCAATTCCCACTGCACTTTGAGCCACGTTTAGGACTTTCTTGGCTTTCTACCTGAATTTCTCTTGTCGCTTCTCTCCATATGTTCCTTTGTTAGGCAATGCATTCTCTTGCAGTTGAGTTTTAAAAAATGTTTTATCTTTTCATCTTCCACAGGGTCTGCCCATGGCAGGTACTCAATTACTATTTGTGGCATTAATGGATCCATGACTTAAACACACAAGGGCTATGGAAGTCTTGGTCCACTGAACCAGTCAGCGTCTTCCCTGCCAGTCATTTGGGCCATGAAGTTGCTCTATTATAGCAGACCAAATGAATCAGGGTAAGCAGGTGCATCTGTTGCTCCTGGTGCATACAAGCTTTCCTAACTCATCACCTGTTCTAAATATGGACTAATGGCTACTGAGAACACAAATAGAAGCTATAATTTTTATGACTAAGAGTGGGAGGTAGAACATAGGAGGCTTCTTTGAATAAATGACTTCTGAGCTGGGCCATAGACTATCAGAGAGATTTTTCTAGGTAGAAAATAAGAACGCTCTAGGCAAAACAAAGTCTGTGCAAGGGTAGGAGGTATGAAACTAGAGGGTGTATAGCTAGAGGAGCAAGGGAACTAAAAGTTTTTGAGTACCTGCTATACACCAAGAGCTTTTTATCTGTTACGACATTTTATTCTCTCACTCATCTTGCTTGGGAGGTACTGTCCTTCCTATTTTAAGGGGAGAAAAAAAAAATGTGTTGACATTTAGGAATTTGTTGAGACCACACAGCACAAAAGTGGTTGAGCTGGATTTTGAACCTAGGCCTGTCTTAGTATAACCTTTCCTTGCCCATGGTGTGTGGTGAAGGACAGGAAGCAGAGGGCTAAGGGACTCGAATTAACTGATAATTCCCCAACATACTGTTGTCAACTTCAACCCTGAAAATAAACACAGGTGTCTCATCCTCTGAAACTGTATTCTTTTTCAGTTTTGAAAATTTCCAATTGGTTTGAAAAGTGATCCTCAAATTTTCAAAAAGGAATGAGATTGGGCATGTGAGGAAAGAGATCTAGTTTCATACACAGGGCTTGTTTCATTTTGCAAGTTGGAGCCAAATTGCCAGCACTATTTTCATACTTGGATTTCAGACAACTTGCTGAGATCCATATTATCCGATTCAGGGTGTCTTTGTGCAAAGTCTTTTTATTTTATCAGGTGCATTTCACTCCATCAAAGCCCAGGCTATTCGCCCTGGTGACGCCTTGAAAAACTGGGTTCGCAGTTTGAATTGGAGCTGAAGAGAGGCATTTCCACAGGTGGTATAAGTCCAGGTGCATAAGGGCTCCTGATAGAGCATCTCTGGGGACTGATTTGGGGGGGCCCATCTTTTATCTGATGTAATGATCTTTTGGATTACATGGGTCCCCAAGTTCTAATGGCAAACTTAATTGTCACACTATCTTTTTCTTAAGTGCACTCCTTGGCGTGACTTTATTAAATTAGATGTAGAGATTTCATTCAATAAGGGCAGGTAAATAAATGGATACTCAGCAAGGCATATGAAGTCAACAGAGGGGCTCCCCTGTCCAGGAGAGCAGACTTTGAGGACAGATAAATCGAACTTAGAATCCTTCTTCTCCCCTTTCTAATGTGTGAGAACAGGTGAACATTTCAACCACTATACAGCCTCATCTCATCAACAAAAATATAGGGTTAATAATGCCTTCCTGTGAGATTTACATGGAATAGCATTTGTGAAGCTCTCAGTACATTTCCTGGTATATACAGCCCCATACCCCAATCCCTA
This sequence comes from Cacajao melanocephalus, assembly GCA_963573385.1. Classification (NCBI taxonomy): domain Eukaryota; kingdom Metazoa; phylum Chordata; class Mammalia; order Primates; family Pitheciidae; genus Cacajao; species Cacajao melanocephalus. The sequence goes on along the minus strand of CAUYLG010051711.1, from coordinate 9,064 downwards.
TTTGGAAAAAGAGTTAAATAAATTAACAAGTAATTAAAGTGTTATTTTTATATCAAAACAAAGACACGCTTTATGCAGTAGATATCAAAATTTACATGACATGTTAGGATGAATAAAAGAAAAAAAATTCAAGTTTGCAGCAGTTGCCTTGAGCTAAGCCTCAAGACCTGCAGAGAGAGAGTCAGTTTTGTCTTTTAAAGGGATTTGGTGGACGAGTTCAAGTGCAGCTGTGGTCCAGTCTTCCAACCATTGATGGAAGAGTTTAATTGCTGGTCTTTGATTCTGTTTACACATTTAGGTATCCTTTTCCTAGATGGGATGTTAAAACTGTCTCTATGAATAGTTATACAACCACTTTATTGAGTCACAGGATTACTCAGAACTCAAAGGAAGCTTTTATCATGCCAGATGCATTTTACTCTACCTGCCACATGCCATAACAGGCTCAGGTAAGTTCTGGAAATTGGTCTGCTGCTTGGCAAGAGACCCAGAGACAAGCATTTCCACAGGTAGCCATAGTTCAGGCACCAGGTGGAACTTGTTTAGGGTCTGATGGCGGGACTAGACACAATGAAATTTGTGACAATCTTGGAGAAAATATGCTTTCCACAGAATTTAGATGGGCTTTTGAGACAGTCTCATATTAATATTAAGGGGCAGAAGACCCATAGGTGATCTCTTGGTCACACAAATGTTTGATATAATGATTAAATGTGGGGACCCAGGAGTTTATGTTGGAGTTCATATTTAGGTCTGGAAATATTGGCACATTACTTAACCAATCTGAGCCTCCGTTTTCTCCTCTGTAAGGTAGGGCTTATATTAGTAGTTACTTCGTCAGGCTGTGGTGAGGATAAGAGAAGAACAGAGCTCTCAGCATGGAGAGTGGTCCATGATAAGCACTTAGCAAAGAGTAATGTACCTCCCCACCCCTTGACTTCTAATACGTCAACTAATCGTAACAACAACATGTGGCTGATTGTATTCCTCCACATCTGCAGCACTCTTTACTTATGTCTCTTTTAAGATTCTTGTTGTATTCTCCTTTGAACTAGCAGTGTCCATGTCCTGTCTTCTCCAAGGCACCTTGAGCACAGTGACCTTAGCCAATTTATCACTGTGCACTTCCAGCACTGGGCTATCTTGCTTGGGGACTCTGGACAAACCCCTTTTGCTACCTGCCTCCTCACCCACAGACAAAGAGCCCTTGGCCATGGCACTTCCTTTCACTGGTCAGCAGTTGTTTCCTAGTTGAACCTACAGACCTAAGACTTGATGCTGATGTAACTGATGATATTTTAGCCTTTTAAATTTAGGCAAAATATGTTCTGAAATGTGAGTGAGAAATTGACTTTAGCTGTCTATTTTAGTAGGACTGGTGGTTTATACTTGTATCTGGGCCATTCAGTCCTGACACATGGATACTTTTACTAAGATCAAAGCCACACCCAGATCACTCATGAATTTTTCTCTGCAGCCTGAGCCACAAGTCATGCACCAGATCTGAGCTCTGGCAGTAGCATTCAAGATGGGTTTCAGAAATGCCATTTCCTTCCTGTCAAGCTGAGACAGGGCCTGGTTTCTTGGAGGAACTGCAGGCTGCCAGGACATCTCCACAGCCCCTTTACTATCGTAAGAGTGGGCAGTTTGTGTCACGAGGAGTGAGAAGTGGAACCCTTAGCTCCATTTTCTGGCTAAACATCCTCCTCTTCTTTCTTATGGGGCCTGAGGAGGGGAGGGGACAACTGTAAAGCTGTGTTCTCTGTATAAAGCCCTTCACTTAGAGGAAGAAGAACCTCTACCTGGGCTTCTTTCGGGAATTCAAAGGTTAATCTCTGATGGACTAATTAGATCATCTGCAGGGAAGGTCCTGGCATGGGGCAGGCACTCAGGGAGAGCTTTTAATGATCAGTTCTGATTCTCATTGGTAACCCTTCAAAGTTGAAGTAATAGTATAATTCCACTTTACACATAGGAAAGGAAAGTGCATTTTAAACATTAATTATTTTAAAAATATTTATCAATACACTGATTACTTTTCAATGTTTGGAAACCACTCAGAACTAGTTTATACACACTTTGTGTTCCTTTTCTTCAATAACAGTCACATGGAACTTAATATATTAAGTATAGTTATTAACAACAGATGCTTCATTGCAACCAATGAGAAATCAGCAGAGAGTTCACCTATATAGGGGTCTGTCAGAATCCACCATGCAGAAACCCTTTCAGGCATGTGTGCTGCCCTTAGGGACTTCTGGCTGCTCAGGATCTCAATCCTTATCAGTGTGGCTTTTCCAGCTTCCTCCATAAAAAGTAGTATGTGACAAGCCTGCTGGGGCAGGAAATAGTTTTGCACTAATGAGTTTGTGCTTCACTGACGCTTTCACATTAAAATCATGTTAAGTGTGCCCTCCCACCCCCGTTAATCATCCCAAAATCAGTTTATTAATTAACTCATTTTGGGAAATTGCAATTTAGTCAGAGCTCTCCAGCTCATTAGCATGTTGCCAGGACAGAGAAAACAGATGTCACTGAAATCCCTCCTTGCATGTTTAGCTCACTGGGGCACTGAGTCTTCCTCAGTTGTATTGGTTTGTTCTTCCATTAATTCATTTGACAAAGAATTATTGGATACGTCCTAGGTGCCTGACTCTGCACTTGGTTTGGAGATAAGAGATGGAAGGCCTAGCCTCTGCCTCAAGAATACCGGACAACTGTGGAAGCAATATTTGTAAACCATAAACAAGTGATAGGAGAGAAGAACATGTATCGGTTTTGGTTCTGGCACTTTTTACATCCTTTATCTTTACACCAGGCGTTGGCTCAGAAGCTGGAATTGCCTTTCAAAGTCACTTCTGAGTCAATGAAAACTAGCTAAATGCATTTGTCTAAGGAACTCTGAGATTTTCCAGCTCAATCTCCAGTTTTATGATAATATTATGAACAATAAGAACTAATATTAATTGAATAATAACTGTGTTACAGGCACTGTCCTAACTACTTTACATGTAATAAATTATTTAACTAATAACAGTGCTTTAATAACTTATTTAATCAATAATAATGTTAATGAGTTAGTCATTGATTTTGTCTTCATGATAGCCCTATAAGGTAGGCACTATTAGTATTCCCATTTACAGATGAAGAAACTGAGGCAGCTTGCATAGACATGAATACAGGCAGTTTGACTCCAGAATCATATACGAGAATGAGACCCAACAAAGGAAATGGTTTGCCCCAAGTGACATAGTGAGAACAGAACTCAGCCCTCCCCAGTAGCCAAATCAGTACTCTTTCTACCATTCCCTTTTATCTGTTTCTAGAAATTCCCACCTCTGGATCAGGGCACCATCTCCTGAAAGTTTCTCATAAAATGCAATAGAAAGCCTGTGCTCTTTTGAGGTAGGGTCCATAAACAAAGGTTTGTGGTAGATTTTTTTTTCTGGGCTCTCTATTCTGTCCCAATTGTCTATGTGTCTGTTTTCATGCCAGTACTATGCTGATTAGATTACTATATCTTTGTAGTATATTTTGAAGTCAGGTGGTGAGATGCTTAAAATTTTTTCTCCCCTTGGGATATTTGGGGTCCTTTGTGGTTCCATACAACTTTTAGAATTGTTATTTCCATTGTGAAGAAAGTCATTGGTATTTTGATGGAGATTGCATTGAATCTGTAGATTGTTTGGGGTAATACGAATACTTTAATAATATTAATTCTTCCAATCCATGAACATGGGATATCTTTCTAATTATTTGTGTCCTTTTCAAGTTCTTTAATTAATGTTTTATAGTTTTCATTTTAGAGGAAGACTACCCTACTTACATCAGACAGCATAAAAAAGTATAAATAATATAAAGAACCACCGAGGTTTGGGGGATATTTGTTACTGCAATAAAACTTGACCTATTTTGATTAATATGGATAAGTTCCATTGTAATCCCATTTTACAGATTTTAAAATCAAGGCCTACCGAGGTGAAAAAGCTAGTAAGAATCAGGATCCAAACCCAGGTTGGCATGATGTCCTGGCTTGTACTTTTTATATCATATCACAATTTTGAGATAAAGGAAGAGAGGTAAGACAGAGAAATAGCAAAGAACCACAAGATATGAATTACACTTGTGTAACTTGTTTAGGGTTCTTTAGCTCTCTGAGTTCTATGTGTTGGCCTATGAAAGGGAAAGCTAAACATTTCTCACCCCCTCTTCCCATCATCTTTGGATATTATCCAAGAAGTTGAGTGGTGGTGAAGAAAACAGCATTGGACTAGGGGTCATGAGGTACCAAACAAGGCACCATGATACCCATCAGGCCTGAGGGCTGATGAAACGAGGGCTTTCTGTTAGGCTCCCACCTTAAACTTTTCTTAAGAAACCTGTGATTCAGCAGCGTCTCCTCCTTTGTTAGATATAAGTGACATGTGGCATGTTGACCATAGCCCTCAGCTGCTATTATGAAAACCCACTTGAGTGACAAATTAAGATGCAATTATGATTTTGGCAAGCATTCTAAGGAAACCCAAAGGGCTTAATTGACTGGCCCTTTCAAATGTGTCCATCCCCAGACAAATGGGACAAAACACTTTCAGATGTGCTCTGGCCTCTGAAAGCACAGGGGAGGCTTTTGTGATCTCAGAAGGAGAAGGGTGCAGACATCTTAAATGTGATGATGGGAATTCAACCCAACAAGTATTTGCTATTTGGGTTTGCTATGCTTCAGTGGGAAATCACACCATTAAGAAACTTACAATGTAGAGGAGAGAATGGAAAAAAAAATCCCACCACAATTAAAATAAAATGTCATAAGTCTTCCCAAACGGGATTATTTTAGGTCCAGTCAAAAGCTAAGGATTCAACCTATGTGGAGGAAAGTTAAGAAATGTGGGTCCAGCTTTGGGGTTTTGAACTTGAGCTGGGCAGAATGGAAGGCAAAGTCAAGACCCAGGGATGAGATTGTAGGAAGACAGTTTGGGGCTCAACCCCAGCAAACAAGATAATCATGCATTCTGCTACTGCATACCATGTACACATTATAAATGCATTAAGGATTTAAATAGAAAAGGAGAGAAAATTAGCAGAATATTTGTACAACCTTGGGAGTTATGGAAACCTTCCTAAGCACTACAAGAAATTCAGAAGCTTAAAGGAAATTATAAATATATTTGAATGCATAAATGTTTAGAATTTGCAATATGGCCATACTATGAGCAAAGGGCAAAAACCCAAAACAAAACAAATGATAGTCTGGAAAAATATTTGTAACACATATGAAATAAGGTTATAGGGACTTAATGTACCTGTGTACAAAATGACCTCACAAATTGACAGGAGAAAATCAAATTAATTTTTAAAAACAGGCAAAAGTTATGCACAAGCAATTCATGGAAGAGAACATCTAAATGGCCAATAAGCATGTGAAGAATGCTCATTTTGACTTGCCAGGAAAATAAAAATTAAAGCAACAATATATATCACTTTTCACGATCTAGATTGGCAAACATTACAGACAGCAAAACTATTTATTTATAGGGAGAATGCAGGGCAATGAGTAGTCTCATAACCCTGCTAGTGGGCGGAGGAAGCCATAACAGTTTTATAAAGTTACCTAACAATATCTTTTAAAATTAATATTACATGTATCATTTCATACCAGATGTGGGTCCATCTTACATTAAAAAATATCAGTATGTACAGATTTATATACGATGAAGTTTACTGCAGCAAACAGCCCAAAACATCAACAAAAGAAACTTGAAAACAATTTGACAATCCATTAATCTGGGAATTATGAATAAATAGTAGTATATATGTATTATGGAATAATATGTAGCTATTAAGTTATATGAGTTAGTTTTATATCTTCTTATAAATTTTGACCTGGAGCACGCTTGAAAGATACTGCTAAATGAGAAAAGTAAGAGTAATGTATATATTGTAATTTTGAAGGTAAAACAAATAATAGCAACAACACTGTTTGTGCACATACGTATATTTTTTATGGGCATGGCATAAGTTGTTGAAACAGGAGTGGGATGAAGGGTAAATATTAGATTTTTACGTATTCATTTTTAATTAGAATGCATATAAATTGCTTTTGTAATTAAAAATTTAAATAATGGGAGTACAAAAAGAGAACCCCTGAGAATGAATGAATTATAATGGTTATTAAACAGACCAAGATAATGAACTCACCATCACAGGGAGAATTCTGGAAGAGGCTAGTAGACTATACATGGGGATGATCTGAAGGGTATTCCTGCTCTGGGTGGGAGTTTCATTTAAAGACGTTTAAATTCTCCTTTAGGTCTAAGAATCTTTGGCTAGGTTAGAGGACAATGCAGAGTCACAAGAAATCAATGAAGGGGCAATGCTTGAGGGGGTGGAGTGACTCAGGTAGAGGCGATTCCACAGTGAAGTCAGTGAGAGTGACGCTACGCACTCTCATATTTCATGAGCAATAGGTTGCTGGTGGCCTTTAAAGGAGCAGCCTCAGCAGATCTGTAGCAGCAGAAACAGGATTGCAGGGAAGGGAGAATGAGGAGGGCGAAGGGGAAAGAGTAAGTTAAGGTCAACAAGCTTTGGGCTAGAAGGGAGGAAGGGGAGAGAAGGCTGCTAACTGAAGAGGGTGCAAGACAGGGAAGGTTAGGCTTGCCTAGACCCTAGCTCGTTTGTGGAATAGGCACCCATATGAGCAGATAATCTATTAAATGAGGTCTATGAGAACTGGGGTTGGGTTACAGTGCAAGGGAGGAGTGCTTGGGTCTGCCTTGCGGGGAGAGCCCTTGCTCTCTAAAACAGGGGGGTGGGAAAATGTCAAGATCAAGGACTTTACTTGGGATGGTTTAGTCTTTGGAGATAAGCAGATCTTTGGTTTGGAATTCAAGTTACTAGCTCCATGGTTTTACCTGCCTAAGCCTTAGTTATACTCTTATGAAGTGGAATTACTTAATTTCTCAGACTTGGTGTATTAGGGAAAACACACACACACAGTGTCCGGCCCACAGTTGTCACTGTTTAAAGGACAACTCTGGCTATGCTTAACAGGGAGCATAGCATAGAGGAGAGGAGATACCCTTTGGAGTTAGACAGATGGGTTGATTAGAATCCAGGCCTGGACGTTTACTATCTGGTGACAGTGTAGAGATCCTAAGGAAGCCTGTATGCTTCATCTATCAATTGGAGCTACGGACATAAAGCTCTCGGGAGGTTCAGAGTTTGACAAGTACCATGCCTGGAAGGAAGACACTGCTTAATACAAAGAAGCTGTTTTTGTTTATTTTTCTCATCGTCCTTTTCATAAGTGAAGTCATGGGATGACAGTCTTTGTAACACATTAGGAACAGTCTGAGAGGTAAATAAACAGTTTTCCAAGTAGCAGAGAGGCCCTGCTCAATTAACATGCTGTTCTCTGGCTGTTCCTGGCTTCCTGGAGTTGGAATTGGGGAAGGGAGGTAGAAGATGGAAGTCAGAGGAAAGGAATAGGTACCCCTGACTCGATAACCTACCTAAGCCTCTATTTGAGCATTTCTGTTTTGTAATGATTTCTTTGCATATCTGTGATATCTCACGTGATAAGTGTGAAACAATTCAAGTGGACCTGCAATTTGATCACTTGCTTGTTGGGTGATACTGGGAGAGGTGTTTTATGAGCTTCAGATTCCTATCTGTAAGATAATAATAACGCCCACATCAGGATCCAATAAGCATTCGTTGATGCAGAGCTGGGCGTGGGGTGGATGCTCAGTACACATGAAGTTTGTTTCCCTTGGATGCTAATGAGGGCCCTTGTCTCATTCACCTCCCGTTTTTCACAAGCTACCATGAGGCCTGACCTGAACAAAGTACATTTAATAAATAAACGGATAAGTGAATGAACAAATGAACACATGAACACTGGTGGGACAATGTCAAAATGGATGATCCTGCAGATGCAGGCCCACTGCACGTAACAGAGCCATGTGGTTCTAGCCTCAGGAAGTACAGGACCTAAGAGACCTTTCTTCCTGCCGTCAGAGATAGTGATAAAACAATAAATTATTTTACAGCCGGCAGTAATTAGACAAGAGGGTCGTTGCAGTCTCTCTTTCTTTTGGCTCCCCGGGAACATTTATGGGGCTCAGAGGGCAGCCATTTCCTACCGCCCCTGAATGTGTGTTAGTTCCTGCATTTGTGAGCCTAATGGACCCTGAGTTGGGGGAGAAGGTACATGCTGGCTATCACTGCCTACTCAGGAGACTTTGGGCCGACTGGAGGATGGGGGCAGGGTTCTGAGGCCCCTTTGCAAGTCCCATTCTCTTTCTCTCTCCTCTTTTTCTTTTCTTTCTTTTTCCTTTTCTTTTCTTCCCTCCCTCCCTCCTCCTCCCCCTCCCCCTCCCTCTATCCCTCCCCTCCTCCTTCCTTCCCTCCCTCCCTTCTTCCCTCTTTCCCTCCCTCCCTCCCTCTCTTCTTTCTTCCTTCCTTCCTTCCTTCCTTCCTTCCTTCCTTCCTTTTTGAGACAGAATCTCACTCTGTCACCCAGGCTGGAGTGCAGTGGCACAATCTCTTCTCACTGCAATCTCTTTCTCCTAGGTTCAAGCAATTCTCATGCCTTAGCCTCCTGAGTAGCTGGGATTAGAAGTGTGTGCCACCACGCTCAGAAAATTTTTGTATTTTTGGTAGAGACTGGGTTTCACCAGGTTGGTGAGGCTGGTCTTGAACTCCTGACCTCAAGTGATCTGCCCACCTTGGCCTCCCAAAGTGCTAGGATTACAGGCATGAGCCACCGCGCCCAGTTGTCATTCTCTTTCTTTTTCTTGTTCTCTCTTCTATAAAATAGGAAGTTTACATTAAATGACTGATAATGCTCTTTCCAATTTCGAAATCTTATGTGTACACTGATTGTTTTGAATCAAGTATTTAACTTGACTTCAGGTTCAGGATATCCACAACAGTGAGCACCTGTTTTCTGAATCTATCCTGTAGCCCCCGGATACTGCATTAACTTTGAGATGCTCATTTGTGATTAAGATTGCTCACATGGGGCACAGGGAGGGGAACATCACACGTTGGGGTCTGTTGGGGG